>JAJHUR010115223.1:0-85350 GCA_027495735.1 Lutjanus campechanus | reverse complement strand
GGGTTACAGAATTATGAATGAGCAGCCGTGCAGTAATGCTGCATTATAACTGAAACATGCAGTAACAGTGAAATGTGCCGCAAAATGTCTTGTCCTGGTTAATATGGCAGTAAACCTTGTCCTTCATTTAAATTTTAAGTGATATCTTCTTCCAAACAATATTGAAGGTCGACCTTGTATTTACAGGCACTTAACAGATTAATTTAGCTGAAATGTTGAGAGTCAAAAGATGAGAGACCAAAAAATTTGGCTTGAAGAACAGAATAGCATAAACTGTCAGTGTTGGTGCAAATATTAGCAATAAAACTGGCATCTCTGGTGCCTGAAACTCCATGTGAAATGCTGCTGGAGTTCTTAATGTAATTATTGACAAAGTTTTACAGTTTGCTTCAAGAGAATAAACACAGGAACTCCTCTTGCGTCACATCTTATTTCACAATTTGAACTTCCCAGTGCTAACAGCATTGACTGTAATCTAGTAGCTGCTTATGTTTGATACTAAAGGTAAATAAATGTTTAAGGCTGCAACTAATGATTATTTTCTGGATTTATTGATGAAGCATCTACAAAATGTTAAGTCTTAAAGTTATTTCACAAAAAAAATCTCCACAGTTTAGCTCCTCCACCAACTATCTTTATTCCAGAGGTTTGAACCCTCTCATAGTCATTCCTCCCAATTTGAGCAAACACCATCCGCCGAGGAAAAATGCAGTTGAAAAATTCCAGAAAAGGCTTTTAAGTAGAACTTGAGTTAAGATTTTGAACAGAGAAAAGCAGCAAATCCTCACATTGGAGAAGCTCCAACTAGTGAATGTTTGGAGTTTTTGATTAATAAACTACATGACTTTTCCTCAAAGTTTAATTTCCTGCAGCTTCTATTAAACCTTCACAGTGAAGACCTCAGTATCAGATAATGTGTGATTTGTGTGAACCCGTGTAGCGCAGCTCTCTGGATTTAGCGACTGTTGGGGATTCCCTGCTCCTCGTCACATGAAAAACTTTATGATGAGGCCAGTGGTCTTTATTAGAGTCACCTGATGAAGTCTGCACCGGTGACCCTGAGGCATCTACAGAATCATCTTGGTCTCATAATACATTTGTTCTCAATGCCACAAGTGTTATTGGTGTTTCGATCCAAGGCTTGAAGGGATAGTTCACCCAAAAATGAAAATTCAGTCGTTATCCAGCACTATGGAGGCCATTTTATGTTGCTTCTTTTGGTTGTTTTTCCTGTTTGGAAACAGGTCACCACTCACTTAAACTGGGAGATTCTGCAATGTTGTTTTTCTGCGAAGTGTATTGTGGGCTAAAAAACTAAACCTGACCTTCCATCAGCATGAGGGTGAGTAGATAATGACTGAATTTTCATTTTTGGGTGAACTATCCCTTTAAGTATCTTACAAATATGTGAAGTTGTGCCAGGACATTTACTGAAACTGAAACTTTGAGCAGTCACCACCAAATGCTGAAAGTTGACAGTTTTGTGTTCTTGACTTCGAAAGTACGTGAAGTATTGTAGAATCATAAATGAGTCGAGCAGCCATATAAGTAAATATATTTGTCATGTAACTTTTTAGGGAAGTCCCAAAGGTTCTTGGGAAAAGAACAGATGATGGCGACAAAGTTATTTTTGGAAAAACGTTGGCGAGATTCTGCGCGTCATAAATTATGTGCAGATAGATTCTTTGTGGGGTTCCTTGACTGTGTGACTGAGTGTGCAGCAGAGCTCCCGTCTCTGCTCCTTCTTCTGTTGAATTACCCCGACGGGAGCAAAGTAAACACAGGGATTAACCTTCAGCACTGCATCTGACATAGCTTTTAAATCTCAGATAGAATGCATTTTCGGCTCAAAACAGTAAGAAATCCTCGTAGTTTTCATAACGGCTGCCCTACTGATCTGTTGATGTGTGTGTGTGTGTGTAGAAAAACTCAGCTTAGTGGATTTTCTCATTTTCCAATAATGCATAGTGCTTTTCCATGTCCTTGAGATGCTTTACAGGTTATTACATGAGCGAATAAGGCATTCTGCTTACAGTGACAGTAACCAGGCCTGCACGACATTTTATTAGATCTTTCAATTACTGATGCCATGTGGAACATGTTTGATTCTTCAGGAAAGCGCCTTGTGCTCGTAAAAGCAGAGTATTTTTTAATTTCTTTTCCAGAAACATTGCACTCATTCAGACTTGGATGTTTTCTTTAGTTCAATCTCAGCCTGCCACTGTTAATGGGCTGCTTCACCGGAAGTGTGAAACCACTTTACAGCGCTTCGTCTTTTCAAGAAGAAGATATCATTAGCCGTTCACTCTCAGTGGTTCAGAAGCAGCTAATGTGGGTATTTGACCTTCAATTAGAACCACAAAAACAAATCTGTGTACCATTTATTTCATTTGATAGATAGATATTGGTTAAAGTGCTTTATGAAGTAATTTGGTCAGGATCAATTTAGCTGTACAAGTCTGGGAAATCTGGTAAAATACTGGGAAAGAATCAAATTTCAAAGTTTTAAAAAAACCAGTAGTGTCATTTCCACTAGGATTTCACTGATTGTGAAAGTTTTGCAGTAGCTAAAAAAAATGATGCAATCTACTTGAAACTGTCACCGTAACCTTTGCCCTAAACTCAGAATAGCAACCAAAGTATTTAGCAGTTTTACCTATAGCAATAAATAAACACAACAGAAGTGATTTTGGCCTTGTTTTATACTTTTCTCAGGATAAGATTGAAACATCAGTGCTAACTTAGCTTTAGACTAGTACCAGCTAGTCTTGGGTGAGCCCTCTTTGCACTGATTGAAAAAGTTGCAGATGTGAAAAGCCTCTTATCTCCATTAGAAACAGCTTTTTAATTTTTTTATAGGGTCTATAAAAAGCAGTGGAAGACACCACCCAAGATTAAGTCGGTCAAGATATGAACGTCTGGAAAATGTATTGCGCGAGGAAGTTATTGTCTTTGGTTATTCTCTGTGACCACCGGTACAGACATTGTTGAGTAATGTTTACAGTTACAGATGAATAGCGCTAGTTTTGTCATTTGTATCTTGGTCACGTTCACTTAAAAACCCTGTAGAGATATAGTAAGCACCCTTCAGCTCTCTAATCACAGCCAGTTGAATATCGGTGTGGATCGCTGCATGGATAGTCTTTATCTTTGCTTGATTTGTGACTCATAATGACAGTACGGTGGGTCTGGGTGGCAGCTTAAACACCAGGCACTCCCTTCCCTTCTCAGTGGTGGTGTACAGTATTCACATCTGTTATATACTGAGACAGAGACGTGGGGCTTTTGCAGAACAGATCTGGTGATTCATAGATTCCCTTGTGTTATTAAGATCATTGTGGAAAAAACTAAACTTTACTGAAATAGTGAAACTTAATTATGTTGCAGTGGTGCCTGTTACTTAGTAGTATCCGTAGAACCTACATCGTATTTAGTAGGGGTGTAATGTTATATTGTACTGCAATAATACAAGGGTTTTATTTAATTACGTGTTGGATTGCAGTCATTAAAAGGATCAAATCAATGCAGTAGGACCGGAGATATCATCTTCTTTATTCCACACATTTTCATCTTTGTCGAAACTTGGCACCTAACCTACATTACCGACAATACAACTCAACTATAGAACAGTTTGAGGATTCGGGTGTGTTATGCTAGTATCGGCTAATGTTGCTTGGAGCGTCCAGCCTCAAGCAAAGATGATGAGTGGATTTACAGAGATCTGGCAACATAATCTCAGAGATCTGGCAACATAATCTCTTTTTAACTCCACACCTCCAGATTTTTTTTTTTTTCAGAGTCTTTTTCCCCAGCCGACTCTGACTGACCTTGGCTCAAGTGAGATCACTTGATCAGACTTCGCACAGCTCCCTGTGGGGCTGCAAAAGGGCTTTATATAATCGGTGGAGTTCCCCTATTGAGCCTGACCCCGCTGATAATGCTTTGAATGGTAAATTTAATGAATTGGTGTGCCTACTTGTCAGCTGGACAGGGTTCGGTGTGAGGATTGAGATAGAAGCAGCTTATTTAGTCTCACTGGCTGTTTTCTGTGTGAAAACTGTTTATTTATTCTACTGAAATGAATCGTAATCACTGTGAATCCACTGAGACCACAACCTGTGTTCCCTATTCAGGTACAAACAATTACAGCCACTATAAGTGGGTAAGGTGAGTGTTTTAGTTATTTTAGTTTTTTGGGTGGGGTATCACTTTGACGTGGCTTCTTGACAATCCCCAAGGGCTTGGCAAAACCTCAGTTGATTATTTTTAGGTGTCTTGTGGAGACACGTCCTGGTTTTTGTGGAGTGCTGCACGTGCCTGACCTTTAAACACACACATGCTTATTATACTGGTACTTCGCTGGGAGAAAATGCAAATATAGCGTTTTATTATATTCAAAATAAGTATTTTGTTTTTTTTTAATCAGTAAGGCTACATTTACTATTTCTCTCAGACTGCAGGTTGTTGTTGTCAGGTTTTTCTGTAGTTTGCGTCCCAGCTCCTATGAGCGTAACGTATGTATATGTTATACATATGTAGGCAGCGCTTGACCGAGCTACGTGTTTAGAGTGAGTGCAGGTGTCCTGAAGCACCTTTAACTCTGAAGTGGTTTGACACATTTTTGCTTCTAACCAAAGAGGATGAAGAGGAATTTGAACATACCTGTGTAAGTTGTGCAGTTCTGAGTCACATTGCTATGCTATGAAGTAAATGCAGCATGCATGAGTAAAAATAACATGAAATGTGCACATGCTTGCAGTTTTAGATTATTGCTTTTTAACTCTGCAACAAGGTTATTGGTTCACATTTGTCTTTTGAAGGAACACATTTAAAAGAACAGACAGTAATTGTAATTAATTCTCTGCAAATTTCATACATAGAAAATATGGGTTTTGAATGAATGAAGACTCAGTATTGAATGAAATCAAACTTGGTCCTTAATTATTTTTAGTTATGACATTGCGACATGTCGAAGGTTCTTGTTTATGACTTCTCACTAAAGATGTATTTGAGTACAATACAGTAGCTCTGTGCATCATATTGTTGAAGGGAGTTTGCTGTCTGTGTTGAGTAACACATGGCAGAGGTGTGAGTGGGAGAGCTCACACTATTCAGATAGTAGCACAGCTCTGTCAGTTGCTGGGCTTCCTTTAGGCCTAGTGTGTATTGCACAATGCGGATATCTTTCAGCAGTTTTTGTTTTTTACAGTAAAAAAACAATATCTCCAGCACTGCACGATGAAATTATTTTTGAACACATTTTTGACAGCTTGATTGACCATGGCTTTATTCTGTGCTGTACTGCTTAGGCACCGCAGTGTCACCACAAACAGACGCTGTATCCAATCTATCGGAGAGGTTCGTGAGCTTTTGAATGGTATTGTAAGTGTGTGCTGCAGCCTCAAGCAGTGAGGAGATAGCTTTTGAACTGCACAGCTGTGGTTTCTCTGAGTGCTGTAATTTCCTGTTTTCTGATGACACTTAATGTACTCAAATCCCAGCTGATTGCACCGTTGATTCACACTAAAAGGGGTGGGTGCGTGTACATTTGTTTGGATACTGTTTTTCTATTTTTCAATGTTCGCTATTCCACTGTTGCATTTACTCTGCAGCTACCATTCTTTTTATGCTATAGCCGCATTCCCACCGTATGGTACGGCTTGACGTGATGCAATTTAACTCTTTGTTACTTTCCATTACAGATAGTACCTGGTACTTTACTGGCATCACCTCTGTCAAGGTTCCAAGTGAGCTGAGCTGATACTAAACAGTGACATGAAAACAGTATAGCACAGCCACAACAGCAGGCTGTTGTCCACTGACAAAGTGCAGATGTATCAAGAACATTGTCCCTTCATCTCTTGTCATTAGATCAGTGTAGCTCCTTTTTGCATGCGTCATTAGGGAGAGTGAGTGTCAGAGAGGGACTGTGAAAACATTGGATCAGATGAAAGCAATGAACTTGTTCAATCTGACAATAAATGTAGGTTTCAGTTTCGTGAATAAAGCCTGCGGCTTCTCAAGACCAAAGCACCTGTGTGTGTGTGTGTGTGGTGTGTGTGTGTGTGTGTGTGTGTGTGTGTGGATGTATAGTAGAGAGTGGAGTGCTGCGATGACCGTCAGCTCCGCCTATTTGGAGGGAGCACTATCTGCAGTGAAAAAACAAAGTAGAAGTATCAAAAGCAAGTGGAGTTGAGCCGAGCTGCACAATGAAGTGGAAATACGGCTCAAGTGTAAACTTTTTCTGTCTGCCTCTATTTCTCTTTGTTCATTTCTCATATTGGGGATGGAACGGGTTTCATGATAAACTTTGGTAAAATTTCAGATGATTAGTTTTACCATTTCAAATTTGAATTCTCATTAAACAGTGTTAGATCACTGTGCTTTGAAAAATTCACAGTAAATATTGTCCAGCATCAACCAAAGTTATCACCAGTGTCCCAGATGCAGGTGCAACATCACAGAGGACATGATGCCATTTCAAGGTTTTTAGTGTAAAACTTGGTGAATGATTTCAGTGTGCATATCAACATCAGTACTTTTTGAAGATTTTCAGCTCTTAGCCTATAATTCTCCGCAAAATTGCAAAATTTTCATTCTGAACTTCTCTGAAGCTTCTTTATACAATGATGATGTTTTGTGCCACTATTCAATATCTTTATGTATGATACATTTTGAAAAAAAGCACCAAAACACACATTTGGTATTTCCCCCCAAAATATCTGCAGGCCTGCTGCTAAGCACACAAAAAAAGACATAAACAGACGTCTGCAGCTGATATTTGCCTTCAAATTTTTGTTTGCACAATATATTCAAGAATTCAACAAAGTGATCACAAAGAGAGGATGACTTAATAAGCTGTATTTATTGCAAAAAGTAAGCCTTGTAACCTATGACCTTTGTAAAACATCAGCACGAGCACAGTGTACATGTTTCATTGCAATATTTAGATTTTTTTTTCATTCTCTATACCTTCTTTCTGTTCATGGTCAAGGTGGGCTGGAGCAAGCTCACAATCTGAGCTCACAAGCGCTAGAGAGTATCAAAAACACAGCGAGGCACGAAAGTACAACTGCACAGAAACTGAAACAAACATTATATGGTCTGTATTTAGTCATGCCTACTTACTAAATAAAAAGTACCACTAGATAAAACTTGCAACAACACTCAGGTTGTGGTCGCTTGCAGATTTCATCTGCTGTCGAATGAAAATAAGCTGTTAATGATGAACAGATATTGTGAAACTGGTGTGATCAGTTAGGTGTTGTATCACAAGAATAGAGGTTTGATTGTAACTGACTGGAGAATTAGTGCCACCAGATATTTATGTCAATAATGCAGCCATAATCAGTGTTGGGGGACATTACTTTTAAAAGTAACTCATTGCTTTACAAGATTACTGCCATTTTATTCAATACACCCTGACCTGACTTATGAAACCTGTGATTTCAGTGTCCGCAGAGACCTGTTGTGTTTGTCCTCTGCTTCCAATTAAAAGAGTCACCTCCAGAGTCTCCTCCAGAGACAGGTGCAGGTGGCGGTGCTTCTTTCTGTGATGAAAACGCAGTTAGATTGTAACCGTAATGGACTGCCTATAAACGACTGAAATGATTTTGTGACAAAAACAACTTGAAAGAGAAGTTCATATCCTACAAGCTTTTTGCACCCCCACACAAGTGGGTGAGCTTGTGGTATTTGTCTGTTCCTTCAAGTTTAAAAAACAGTGGGATGTAAGCCCCCCATGAGTCTGACGTTGAAAAGATTTGGGCCAAGGGGGGGATTCAGGCACCCTGTTTGAAGCATACTGACGCCCCAACCCTCCTCCATACCTTATCCTCTAGAAGGATGAAGGCTTCTCTCAGGAGTCAGCTTAGGTCTAATTTAGTGTTTCCTCAGAGTGGGTTTGCTCTAATTAATTCCATAATGAGCCTCTTTGATGTGGAGTTAAATAAAACACTGAGGGGACACACCTCCGCAGCATCCGGCCTCCACCGAGCTACTGTGAAGGAGGGTTGTTAGGGAAAGTGACATCGGTGGCAACCTGTTGAAGGACACAGGGCCAGCCAATCAACTGATTCCCCTGCTGGTTCTCCAGCTGCTCTCCTTCCTCACATGCCCTCCCTCAGTCAATGGCCTCCATCTAGGCAGGGTATTTTTAGTGAGCTGCCCGCTCCCCTGAAAGCCAGTAACCTCTTTTCTAACAGTCTGTCAGCTCACGCATACACAAGCTGCCCCTGCACAACGAGCTGTGCCACGACCTCCTTATTCTGCAGCAGCTTTTTGTTGTTATTAATTAGGTTGTTTGCGTCAAATACGAGGAAACGAAATCCTGTTATTAAGAAGTAACATCTATAACTCAGTTGGAACAAAATCATAGCAGCGATTCTGTGAAAAGATATTTTTTGTGAGCTGTGGTTGTTGCTGAGAAGCATTCCAAGCCTTCCTGGTAGTAAAAGCTGCCACTGATTTATTCTTTCATTTTGCATGTCAAATGAGGTGGCTATGATTTGGAAAAAGAATCCATTCTTCTTATCATGCCTAGTTCAGTTCTCTGAAAGGTAATTCTGTCAAAGCCACCAAGCTTAGATATTAGAATATAGGAGGGGAGATAGACTACTTTAAAACGAACAAGAAGACTGAGCTGAATGGGCAGAGTGTAATGGCTCTGCCCATGTGTAGTTTGTTCAGCTACTTCTGATTCAGCATAACAAAACTTTAAAGCTGCTTTAATCATGATATGATGATTTCATCACCGAATCATTAATGTACCGTAGTGTAGGCCAGGTCATCTGTGCTGTGTGATGATATTTAATTTAAAATGGTATTTTGACACGTTTTGCCTTTAACAAATATTGCGCCTCCTGTGATTTGAAAACTGCAGTTGGACATATTGCACGTGTCACAATTTTCTTATTTAAATCAATCTATATGAACTTTTAATTTCAATAATCAAAATCAAAAGAATCTGTGGTTGTCACAGTGTAACTTACATGCCCTTATATCACGCTTTCCATCATATAGAGTTTTTAAAATGATGAATGTAAAGGACAGTTGTCAGGGTACAAAACGCTGTGTTGTTGAAGATCTGGTGATCTTCAAGATAACAATGGCTAAAAATGGTATAGCCGTCAGCGCTGAAAAGATGAAGCTTAAATTAGAAAACTGAATTGACTTGTGACCTTAAAATTGAAAGTCAAATTGAATCATAGATTTGAAGAATTGTGACACATGTACCATATTGCGATTTCAATTAAATTAATTCCTCAGAATAGTGGACGTGCATTCATCTGGTGGACACAAACACAACTCCTAATCCTGCTTACGCTGCTACCTCCTGCGAAAGTGATGCTAACGAGTGTGCTGGTTGTGTAAATGGGCAACATCTTCACCACATAAACCAAGTGCTAATATACGCAGCTTGTTGTGCTGCCACCATGTGGCCAAAAATTATCAGTGAATGCAGGTTTACGTATTGGAGATTTGGGCTCAGATAAATACTATAATTGTCCTTTATCAGAAATATTTGTCTTTTTGCTAATCAACTACATTGCAGCTTAAATGGGAAGGACGTTAGGGCGATGAGGTGAGGATGACTATGCTGACATTTAAATGGTTGACATTTAAGTATTGTGAAGTCACAACTTTTTGGAACTAAAAGCAGTACTTTTTCGGCTTTCACGAAAAACTGAACTGCTGACATATCCGACTGTCTAATGCATGTTTGTACCAGGTCCTGTGCACCATAAGTATGGTTTCAGAATGGATAATTTGCTACATGGGTTATCTGGACTGTAAAGGGTTATTCCAGCAATTTAGTATTGCATGTTCAGACACTTGTGGAACTTGCTGTACAAGAGACGTTTTTAAAACAATGATCGATACAATGGATTCTACACATCCCGTGGGCACATATTTCCAATTCTGCGCTCCCACTTTATAAGGCAATCTCCTCCAGAGCCACGCAAGACATTATACAACTGTTTTCTAAGGATGAGTAGTACTCTTAGTGAGCGGTGAACAGAAAATCAGATATAAAATCAGTGGACTTTCCATGATATTATACATAAACATGCTTGAATATTTTCCTTCTCATTGCTGTATTTGTATAGTATTGATATGAGTATTGGCAAACAATTTCAGCATTCAGCTGCTACCATTCAGAAATATCCTCAGCCCACATCATTTAAACCCGTGTGTCAGGCACTCCACTTAAAAGCACCCACCTTGTGCTGCTCACATATGTTACTCTACATCTTGAGATGTCCTTGAAGGAAACAAGGTTGTTCTATATTCAGTCATGTGTGCGATTTGATTCAGAGCGAGGTCAACTTATATGTATGTCAGAGATGGAAAGACCACATTAGACCTATACTGTACTCTACCGTGGCGTTTAAGTTGTACCTAAAATGCAGCTTTATTTCTGTGGTAGACCTCTATGTGTCTGGTATCAGTGCCAGGTGTAACCAAGCAACCATTGCTTTTTTAAGACTCCTCATCTCCACTCTTCTTCTTTTCAATTATGGAGGTTGCGTGCTGCAAAGTTTTTTTTTTATTTTTAAACTGTATTTCTCTTACCCCATGTTGGTCTGAGAGAGTGAGAATTGGGCACGCTTGCTGGGAATGGAAGAATAGCAGAATGGTTGAGAAGCACGGAGCAAAACAAGAGCCAGCAGAGACGGGAGGACGGACAAACCAAGAGATCAGCAGAACCTAATGAAAATAATAATAATGTAGTAGTTGAAATTGAGGTCAAAAGGAAACAGTGTGAGAATTACTTGGAAGTATGAAGAGTGGGCGGAGAAGGAGGAAACTCATGTGGTGGCCATGTGTTCTCAGCAGATCGCCACAGGGGTCTTTAACGGGACGGGCCTTGACGTCATTTCCTTACCAGCCTCGGTTTCAATGGTCTGCTGTAATACCAAGATGGGGTGGGGAATGCTACTGCACTATTAGACAAGGAATCCCTCACTGAGGAGCCACAGGAGGAGAAACTGTGTCTGGACGTCAGGTCACGACCTCTGAGGCTCTGCGGCAGCCTGAAAGTTTGTAACCTCTGTGCAACTTGTAGAGCTTCATGTGTCTGTTTTAGTCCAGCAGGACCACACAAACACACACACACACACAGTTGTACCACATTTAAAGCAAGAGAGAGCATTGATCACTTGAAGGAAATTAAAAGCATTCAGAGTGCAGACCACATGCTAATGACATTCCTAGTAATATGTAGTAACATTTATCTGGTGGTTACTTCTCAAAACGCTTGCACGCAAGTTTTGATTCATAACTTCTTTCTTGTTATTATAGAAACATCACCACACATTACACCGGAATTTATTTTTTGCAACACAGTCCGAATTAGAGAAGGTAGCATGTTGCTTTCTGTTGCAGTCTTACTTTGTGGTTTAGGTTAGAGTCAGTTCACACAAATCATTTCTCACATACACATCTGGTGTTTAGTCATACAGATACTTTTTCTTGCTTGGAAACTTATTTAAACTGTAGATAACAATTGTTCACTGGGGTGTCCGATGTAGGCTGAGTGGTATGACCTAAAATTTCTAATTAGGAGCACAGACGGTAATGTTAAATATCATGGTATATTTGTTTTTCTTAAAATTTCAATATAAATGCCTTTGAAGGGGTAAATCACAAGTTGCGGATTATTATTTTCTGGTTGTTGTCTGACTTTTCAGACCCAATCCATGTCCATATAATGAAAGATGCACTGGTCTTTATACCAACTCCTCCTCTTGGTTGTGTGCGCTGTAGTGAATTGTTCAGTTCATTTCGATGTATTTGTATAGTTCCATAACAAATCTAATCAAAGCTTTTCAAATAGAGCAGGTTTAGACCATACTCTTTATAAAGCCAATAGTTCCTAATAAGTGTCAAGCAGTGAGGTGACTGTGGTGAGAAAATACTTGTTACAAACAAGCTAAAACCAAAGTTGTTTGTCTAGACGTAGATCAGTGTTTGGCTCACCTGGTTTGGGATCGACACCTGTCCATCTTTGGTTTTAGGTGATTACATTAATACAATTCTCTTGTTGAGTGGCTTTTATTGCACTTACATAAACCTAATGAGTTGTCATCAACTTGAGTAACATCTTCTTCTCCTGACTGTTTCTGCTCTGCTCTGCTACTTGTGCCTGCACTGCGGTGAAGCACACAGAGCAGAGGAGAGAGAGAAACACGACCGACAGTAACGTTAAATGACTCTGAGCTGAAAAGTAACCAGTGCACATAAATTAGATAAATGACATCAATAAAATATGTTGTTTCTTTCAGTGGGGATGGCGGGTTCTGTTAGTAAGGTAATGGTAGTGAAAACTATCTGCATTGCTTGACAGTTTAAGGGGTAAATGAGAAAAAATATATTTTGTGATTTAGGTAACAGACCCTTTAAGATACATGTCAAACGTTTTAATTGTGACAACTATGATAATTTGAAATATCTGTCCAAGGTCATCCGCATTGTAGAACCTGTGATTGTACTTCTGCTCAGTACGGCACATTTTAGTGAGCATGCTCAGCTCCGGTGCTTTGCATTTTATTTGTTATATTCAAAGATTGGGCATTTGCAATCGGCAAATGTCTTGTCACAAGGCTGTCACTCAGTGCCCAAGTAAAGTGTTTTGTTGTCCTTGAGAAAAGACGAGCTGATAACCTGAACGTATTTATGCTTTATTGTCAGATCAAAGTGAAAAGGAAGAGATGCATGTTGTCATACTGAAAGTTCCATTTCTGTCCAGTATTTTCCACTGTTGTGCACATACAAATGCGAGTGACAAGAAGATCAAGAGCGCAAAGACCCTTAAGATTTACCTTTTGAATGGCTGCCATTTTAAATAGATTTCCACTAAAAACCAAAGCAGAGTCTCTTCGTTCCCCACGCTGTCTCAAAAGTAGGCCATCGACTGAGAAAACAGAAGCACGGGTAAAGAAGAGAGAGGAGGTGGAGAGAACTGAGCGAGTGTAAGAGCCAGTGGAGGAACAGGAGGTGTATGTGGAGGAGAGGCTGGGGAGGGTACGGGTTTATTTTTACCTCTCTGCCAGTATAGCCCCACTTTCTAATTAACTGCAAATTAACTTCTGATAAGCTGAGGGCGGGTGGCAGAGTGCCGCGGCTACAGATATAGCCTCGGTTCGTCCTCCCTTCCCTTCCGTTATTAGCCCACTTTCTCTGCAGGGCCCAGGCCTCCGAGGGCCTTCCGGTCCTCCTCTGAGCCACCCTGGCAAGGCCAACATCTGTTCCCTGGAACCAACACATCAGAGATGGGTCAGCCTAAATCTGAGCACTCTAGAAAGCTCTGAAAACGACCAGGCTGCTGTAGCTGTTTTATTTCCACTCTCTGCTCCATGTCGAGTTGATCTAGGGCACATATTGAGATGAGATACTTTAAGACTTGTTCGTTAAACTATCAACAGAATGGTTTTATTGCCTCATTACCATGATCACCCCTCTGTGAAGCTGGTGTTTGCTGCATTGTTTCATGCAAAGTACCTGGAGCGAGACTTCTGTCAGAATAAATTCATTCCCTGTGATACACCTGAAACCTTTGAAACTTGCAGGAAGCTCTGCTAACAGTAGTCCTGGGAGAAACAACCAATGGAAAGAGCTAAAAATATCTGGATGATTCGTCAAGGGCTGTCATTTTATTGGATTGTACTGTGGCTGGGATCCCACACTTCAGGATCTAAACTTGAGACACACACAGAAACATATTTTAATGTGGTTTTGGTGCGGTGTTTGCCAATAAGCCACCAACTCAAGCATGCACCGCTTGATGACACATACATAGCGAACAGTAAAACAGTCTGCCTACCGGTCTGACCTGTCAGTGCAAACGTCTGACTGTATGTGGCCCTTTGCAGCACTACCAGGATGGTCAGGTGGCAGCTCTCTGGTTTGAGCTTTTCTGTTCCTCTGTCTGCCTGTCTCCGTCTCGCTCTCTTTTTCTCTTCCTCCATCCATGTGACTAATGACAAGGTCCAGTGCTTATGTCCTTATATAGACCTATGCTCTGGCTGATCTGGCTCAGGCTGGGACGATGGTGCACGCGCGCACACACACACACACACACACACAACACACACTTGCACAGTCTTAAGACATTTAGGTGCCCCTGGAAACATCAGCATATATCAAGCTCTTGACCGTTTTAATTAACCTGTTAGTATGTATCTGTGAAAAGTAAAGATGTCCTACCTTGGTGATAAAGGAGTAGTTCATTTTGGGAAGTGCGTATTCGCTTTCTCTCTGAGAGTTTAGACAGGTGCAGTGAACAGGATTCAGCCGTAACAACTGAATGGACCAACTCGAACCTGCTCTGTTTCAGTCTGGGTCAGTTGGTGTTGACATGTAGGCAGATAAATCATATTGTGTGATATGTTAAGTTATAAGGACTGTCATAAACATGTCTGAAATTTGTGACTGACATCGGTGACCGACGACGTGCCTTCTGTGCCGCCTCAGGGAGTCATACTGGTGAATAAACAGCTTTACCTGAAGTTACCTTTGTTTGACAAAGTTCACTCACCTCCGCTTCCCTCAGGCTATACAGTCATACATGCCTCCCCATCCAGGATCTCACCCAAACTCTGCACTTCTTTACTCCTTTTTTGGTCTTTTCAGCGCAAATGTCAGTGCATATAAATAGTGCAAGCTGCTGCTTTCTGTCCACATTTGTTTTGGTGCAGTTGGCATTCTCGCTGGATTTGCTGGTCGTCTGCCGCCAAAACTCAAGTGGTTACTGACCAGTTGATCAGTGTGTTATCAAGTGTTTTTACTCAGTCATGAAGTTCACAGTCAGGTGAAAGTCCTGAGTGTAAAAAGATCTCTGCAAGTTGGTGGAAACTATCTATACATATTAGACTTAAGGTTTGTCCGAAGCCTAAGATGAGAAGATTGATACCACTGTCATGACTGGGAGTTAAATACAGAGCTAGAGCAGAGAAGGCCGGTTAGCTTAGCATGAAGACTGGAAGCAGGGGGAAACAGCTAACCTAGCTACGTGCTACCAGTACCTCTGAGCCACACTAATTAATACTCGCATCTTTGATTAATCTGTGCGTACTGTAAATGTAAATGTAGCTGGAGACGTTCTGCACAGCTGTGCTGGGTGGAGAGAAAAACAGTCATTCTAAAGGAAATAGTTACAATTTGTGAATCCCTTCCAAACCAAACAAACAAACAAACTTTTTGAATACAGGTTAAACAAACAGATTTAGGAATATTGTTGAACTTTGGACAAAGCTAGGCTGGCCATTTTCCCTGCTTCTTCTCATGATACTTAAGACCACTCCTCTTTTTAAGTTAGTAAACTACAGTATGCGGAAACTTTTTTTTAAACTTTATTTATCCAGGTTCCAGAATCAACAAATTAGATATTGTGTAGGACTGTCTCGATTCTCGATTTAATTTGATTCAATTGATTTTTTTATTTAAACTTTTTTTCTTTGCAGTGGTAGAGAGCGAAAAATACTGGGAAAATCCCTGATTCTGCCTTTGATTTCAGTTTTGATTCTATTTTGCTCGTTTCGATCGATTTTCAGTTTAATATTGAAATTGTGACACCCCTGATGTTGCACTTGGCCATATTGTAATTTCAATAATATTTCCAGACTCTCTTGAAATTTCAATTTAATTTTTCCATGTAAAGCACTCATGGACACTGGTATAGAGTTCATGCTGGTCATGTAGGCAGGAGTATGAACAGTTGTGCTTCAGATCATTTTTTATCTAAAGAGGCGACTGCCATAATTTTAATTCAGTGAAAAACAGTAGTAGTACAAATAGTCTTTGAAGTAAAACCTTTTCCGCTGAAAGCGTATTAAGATTAAGTAACATTTCACAATGAAGGTTATTTTAAAAATTTAATTAGTATTTGAAAATGAAGATATTAATTTAACCGTTTATAGATAGAGTTGTCGTGGCGACGAGGTATCTGATGTGCTTTGTGCCCTGATGGCATCCAAAGATACTGCACCTACTGCTGTAATATATCAGGGCTTTGTTACAGATACCAACAGAGCCTGCAGATCCCTTGTGTATTCTTATTATAGACCAGTCTTGTTAGGACAAACTCTCCAACACACACATGCACACAAACACGCAGAGCGGTCCATCAGACCTAGTTATCGACATAGGGAGATCTCTCCTTAAATGGTAGACTGCCCAGGGCTCTGTGTCTGTTTCCACTGCACAAACCAAATGAAGTCTAGGTCTGGGAATAGCCTTTTAAAGTGGAGGAGAAGGAGGGAGAGAATGACAGATACAGGCAGAGCAAATGAAGGTGAGGGAAAGAAAGATGGTGTGAGGCTTGGCGATGCCCTGGAGAACATGATTTGTGACCCTGAGAAAAAGATCCTGTAATTGGAGGACGGCAACTTCCTGTTGGTGGATGCATGAACACATGTTGTAGATATATTGGAGAGATATTCCTGACTCATGCAGCAGTATTTGTTGTTGATCAAGAGAAATCCTACAAATTTTATCCCAGAACGTGTCTTGATGTCAAAGATCAGAGCTGGATCTAACAAGACAGTATGAATTAGGTGCTTGAGCAAAATCCATCTGTTTCTTTTTTTAAACTGGAAGTGAGGTTGTATGAAGAACTTATTCATTATCCACAATAGATGACGGTTGGTACACCCTCAGTCTGGAAAAGCAGCAGGAGTACTGGAGTAAGAAGCAAACCAATGTACGCCTAAAAAAAAAATCTGAGTCTGTTTAATTTTAAGCTATATGTAGAATATTTTTACTGCTTTACTTTGCTGTCAGAAACCCCTTTTCTGTTGGGAAACTGCTGTTATATAAGCCAAATATCACTCTTTCCAAAGCCACCAGGCTTGTTTGGCAAAAGCAATAATTTTACTGATCACGAGAGTTGTTGGTCTACCGCTGCCTTGATTGGTTAGTTTGTTTGTGTTATTGTGGGACTTAAGTGAATCCACATTAATGCTTTAGAAAACACTGAAGTCACACAAAAACAGAAACTAACCAGTCGAGGCAGCAACAGATCAGCAACTACTGTGTAAAATTTTCATTTCATTCATTTCATTTTTCTTGAAATGTCACTCTGACGGCATGGTAAACTGATATTGATTTTTTTTAGGAGACTAAAATACTTCTTGCTGTTGTCCACAACAGTACATTTCTTAGCTTCCTATTGTACTGTACTCTAGAGGCCTACAACAGGTAACACACTGACGATGAATAAGTGCCTCATATGACCCTACTTGAAAAGATCCATACTGTCCCTGTGCAGCATGCACACTTTGAACAATGAATCATCTGTGATTACATCAGAAAATACTCTTATTAATGATGTCATTAACATCTTGTCTGTTTTGTTTTTTTTCTCTTTCCAGCCTGAAAATCTACAGAAAACATGGCTGAGGGAGTTTTACCAGGTAAGTGATTCAGTATCCAGCCTCATACATGTGGTCATGTTAGTCCAATAAGAAACATATTACTGTTTGATTATAGCTTGTAACATGTTGTAAATTGTCTAAATATACTATAAAAAGTTTGATTTGACAGGAACTAATTAACATATGGCATCAGAATATTAAAACTATAGCTTTTACTATTGCAAGATATACTTATTTTTATTCACAATTTCTGTATTTGCTACAGTAGTAGTACAGTGGATGTGCTATTGACCCAGCAGGTCTGGCATGTGTTTCTGTAGCTTCAAGTGTTGTCATGCGACCGG
Source organism: Lutjanus campechanus (assembly GCA_027495735.1). NCBI lineage: Eukaryota > Metazoa > Chordata > Actinopteri > Lutjaniformes > Lutjanidae > Lutjanus > Lutjanus campechanus. Next base: position 67,631 of record JAJHUR010115223.1, on the reverse strand, counting down.
GACCATAAATCCCGAGGCTAGTCCACGTGATTTGCTTTTTCAGTTGAAACACTATAGATTAAATGAAGTGAAGGCATGTGTTTCCTGTAGCCACAACTTCTTTATTGCAAAGAGAAAATCTAGGCCTAAATCTAGTTCTGCCGTAACCGGATGCACTTGCTTCAATGCACTAAAAAAAACAAAACAACTGAAAATCTATTTATGTCTTTTCATTATCAACTGATCCTGTTTGGGAATCTTAAAAAAAAAAATTGCAGACTAATGTTGTTTTGAGCCGCTGTGATCTTATTCACCTTATTGTCACCCCTCTAAGTGCGTTGTTTTTTTTCAGAAAGTAAACGCTGGAGCTCAGTCATGTTTCATATCTTCATATCTTACCTTGTCATCTACATAGGAACCCCTGACTAACCACAACTCTTTCCACTGGGGTAAGGGAAGTGAGGCAGCTAGAACTCTTACCTGCTGTGTGAAAGTGCTGCAGAAAGTGACAGACAGAAAACAGAGGGAGCGAGACACAGCTAGTTTTGCTGTGATAACCAAAATTTTTCTACAGAAGTCTGTTGCGGTTGTGAAAAGGTACATTCAGGAAACAAATATATTATGCAAAATGTTTTCATTAAAGAATCGCTCCCACGTGGTGGATTTATGCAGATTGAAGGAAGCTAAAGTTGACTGAAATGTCAATACATTTTGGTGTCAAATAGGCCATAGTTCAGTGTCCAATAAATGTCTTTTTTAAAGATAAAATGCCACATTTTAGGGTGACCTTTTATGGTCACCAGTCCAAGGCACATAATCATACTGTTTGCTCAAAATCTGTATGTGCCACACCTGTCAGGTGGATGAATAATCTTGGCAAAGGAAAAGTGCTCATAAACACAAATATTAACACATTTTTTGAACAAAACTTGAGAGAAATAAACCTTTTGTGTCCACAGAGGAAGTTTAAGATCTTTTACTTCAGCTGATGAAAAATGGGAGCAAAAACAAAAGTTTTGCATTCATATTTTTTGGAATGTAAATCTCGTAAGTATGTTTTCCTGGGACCCTGGGAAAGTGGGAAAAACACACATGCACAATGGTTACCACGTTACTATATCCTTACATAGAAAGTGAGAAGAATTCAAATTTTACCAGTGTCACTTCTCCAGCATCAAATCCTCTGTAGAGAAGTCGGAACAAACCAAAGTCAAAAGTGGCAGCACTTGATAAATAACAGACAGAATGACACAAAAGGAACATCGGATAAAAGCATCTGAAAGAAGAAGACAGATAATGAAAGACACCAAGGAGAAACACACTGACATGGAAAGAGAAGAAGAGACATAGAATGAAATTAGCTTTATCTCCAAATTCATCAGGAAGGATGGCCGGAACTGAGCAATTCTTATAGCGTTTCTCAACACTGCTGTCAGGCAAAATAGCCCAGTATTGATTTGTGTGTCAGTGATAGTCGCATTAGAGCCATGAATGTCTGAAGTCTTGTGATGGAGCGCCAGTGTCTCAGCTATACAGCGAGACAGGAGACGATCTAAACAGGAGGAGGACGCTAGCGGGGGAGCATCCAGGTACACTCAGAGTCAACTGCACCGAGCTTTAATGCTACAAGTGAGAGAAAGAAGTGAGTAGAAATCCATCGCTCTGTGTGAAGAGGGTGATGCGAGGTTAAGGAGACACATTTCCACTCTAAACCAAAGCACTTAAGGCTCTGGGTGATTTGCTCATCAGGAAGTGGTTTGAGGTTTCCATTTGCAGCTTCATTGTGAAGAAGTATCCTGGAATAACTGCAAATGATCCGGGTATTTATTTTCCAGTCGTGACACCACATTTCTGCCCTTTGAGCTTACAAGTAAATGAAGGAATAACTGTGCAGCGTAGTTCGGACTAGGGCTGAGGCGATTCGTCGATGTAATCGGTGTCATTGATTACAAAAATACGTTGATTTGCGTGCTGTACGTTGATGTGTCACTATGAACTTCTATGCCTGGTCAGAGCATGGACTCACCCAGAGAACAAGAAGCAGAGAGCAAGACTCGCAGCTATCATCTAAAGTGTGGGAGTATTTCAGACAGAGATGCAACAGTTTGGCTCTTTAGCTCCACAGAACTGGACCGAGCGATCTGTCCTGCAGCATCGTCCTGTTTGCTTTCTGTCAGCACCCAAACACGATATATGAGGATTATCAACAAGTGGAACATGTTTCTGTTAGCGGATTTTCTAGATCTTTCTTCATCACCCCCCGTGTTAAAAGTGATGTCTGCACCGCTGCAGTTAACTTTACACCATGTGTCATCTAATGGTGTTGTTCTGCCGTTTTGTTCTTTCTGCTCAATTGTAATTTCATACATATGAGGACAAACTGCTAATCTTTGGTTATATTTACTGGGTCAGAAGAGAGCTGAGTGCAGAGTCGGAGCTTCAGACGATTAAACACTGAGTCTCATCGGATTATTTTCTGGTTTTGTGTACTTTACCTTGTGAACACACAGACGTATAGCAAGAACAGGCAATCGAACAGATACTAGAGGGAAATAACAGGAACAACCGGAGTCTGTTGAGTGCGCTGCTCAGTCTGTCCCGATCTCAGACACAAGCCCTCAGTGCTGCGCGAGTTAAACATTGACCCCATAACATGTACTGAACTTTGGGAAATTGTAATACCGGACTGTTTTTAATAAAGAAGTATCAAAAAAAAACTAAAACTACTACAGTACTTCAGTGTAATGCTGTTTGTCGCACATTTTTCCTTCATCAAGAAATTGTAGCTGCTGTAACTTGGATTTTGATCTTGGCCATATTCCAATTACAATAATATTTCGATTAATTCTGCAGCCCCACTCAATATATGAACAAATGCAGACAAACTCAGTTCTGCATGAAGAATTGCTGCCTGTCTGAGCTTTTCTGTTTTTGGTGGCTCTTCGTGCCTGCATTTGTGCACATCTTATGCATAAAAAAGTCAGTTTTTCACTTCTCACCTTTGAACAGATCCCCTTCTTTTTTTCTGTCTGCTACTTCTCCGACAGAGGCAGTGGAAGAGGTTGATTCTTACAGTGTTTGTGTGTGGACACTGGACAGTGTGACAGTGGTTGAAGAGTAGCTGGAAAAAGTGGTTAGTTCAGACCAGTATGTAAACCAAGTAAATAAACGGCACGTCAAACACTGTCAAGAAAAACACACAATCTTATTTACTATTCCCAGGAAGCCCTGGTTGTGACAGAATATATTCCAGACTCACCCTGAACACACACACACACACACACACACACACACACACACACACACAGCCCGACTGTCACTCTGTTCAGCCTCAAGCGTATACAAGAATACGTCTGTCATATATTCAAATAAAAATGTGTACTTCTAGCCAGAAGAGATGGTATTTAGATTGTTACGACTTGGCTTATCAGGATGTTTGAAATTGCAAAAATACTTGTGAGCTCATATCAAAGACCTCAGAACAACGCTGAAATTTACTGCAGTGCGTCTGCTGTCAGAAGCTCTGTTTGTACTGGATCGCCTCATGTGGCGTCACGGATTCCCTCATATAAACTGAAGAGACGTCATTCAGATTAAACACGAAGCAGGAATAATAACCATGAAGTGAATACTGAATGCATGATTAGGTTTCATAACAGTGGCAATGATGCTAAAGGCTGAAACATCTTTCGACTGGCCCCATGACTTCTACTTCCTTTCACCCAACACAAAGTAAATTTGACAGATATTTTGTGTGCATTAGGATTTCCAAGCTATCGAGTCACTTTAAAAAATTTTTCCTACATGATCCTGCTCCCAGATTTCGCAGCTTCGAAGTGTACCTTCATTAGACCCACCTTAAAGTTGAACTTTTAGTTCTAATTTATAAATTTAATTTTAAAATTTCACTTTTGTTGAAGGAAATGCAAACATTATAATAAAACTACATCTATTGTGCATAGTCTTTCATTTTCAAAAGAGTATGAATCCCTTTTTGGACACATTAAAAGAAAACAGTTTTTTCTCCAATTTAGCGACCTGCTCCCACACCTCCACCGGTCCTGTTGGCTGTATTTCCTTTTAAATTATGTCAAGCAACGCAAGCTTTCCAGGTGATTTCTTCATTGCATATAGTTTTGATGTCTGAGAGTTTTCTTTAACATTTTACTTCAATGATTAGAGAGGGTGCTTTCAGTTACTGCAGCAAATATCTTAGGATGTTTAAGCAGCAAAACTAAAAACTGTAGATATAAACTTGACAGGACAGAGAAAAGTCTTCAGCAGAAACAGAATTAAAGTTTTAACTTCTGAAATTGATATTTTTAGACTGCTCTGTATTTATCAGGCAGGCATTTTGCAGGCACACTGTACAATTAAAGTTAATTGCACCAGAGTTAGCGAGCAGCTTGTTTGCTTCTGTTGTCCCTGAACAGACAGGCTAGACAAAAAAACTAAATGAAAACACAATATATTTAAGTCAATCAATGCGAGATAATTAATAGAATCAATATGATAAAAACAGCAAGGCAATCATTGATGGTGACACTTCTGTGCTGCCTTTAGCGTTTTGTTTTAGGCTGATTTTAAAATTTGGTACAATACTTGTTTATACATGTCAAAGATCTCAGATCAACTCTGTGGACACAAGATATTTGAGATCTAAATTTCACTGCACTGCATTTGTAGTCAAATGCTCTATTTGTAATAGATCGCCTTATGTGGGAGTCATGGATTTCCTCAAATAAACTGAAAACATGTCGCTCAGATTAAATATGAAGCGAGACTAATAACCAAGAAGTGAATACTGAAAGCATGATTATGTTTCCTGGTAATTTCCAGATCAATAAGTTCCATCAGTTCTTCTTAATGTCACAACAAATCAACAGTGGTTATGTTGCTAAGGGCTCAAACTTATTTTGACTGGCCTCATGACTTCAACTTAATTTCCTCCAACTCACAGTAAATTTAGCAGATGTTGTATTTACAGCAGGATTTACAAGCTTTAATATTTAGGACGGCCCACTGAGATTTTGAGTTTGTATTCAACTTGCCTGTTTAACTAACTTCCATCAGAAAGTCAAAGACAGACACACACGCTTTTGCATTTGTCCCACATTAGACAATGAGCAAGGTCTAGCTAGTGTTAGCTGTCTTTCCGTTATTGGGTCCAGACGTGGTAACAAACCAGACTGTTGTTCTGTAACCTTTAATTGATACATTACTCTGTGATTCAAATCATAACACAGAGTAACTAATATACAGAGTCATGGAGTAACACAGGGAGTCCTGAAATTACAGACGGGACTAAATAACTAACTGGGCAGCTGCTGGTGTGAAAATCAAAGTAATATTATGAACGACACACATATTGCACCAGTGGAATTACATAATTAAATAATGTAGGGGGCACTGTCTCTGCAAATTAACAAATGCGCAAGTTAAAACACACCCCAAGGATGTAAACACATTAAAATACTCTATGTTTCTGCAGACGTTTTATGTGAGAAATAGGCAATGTAGTAAAAGAATCTTATCTGTATTCGATCAACTCCGGGAGCCTGTGTTTGAAAACATGACACAAAATTGCGCCTGCTGGTCACAATTTGTCTTGTATTAACAGCCAAACACTAAATTAAAAGACGTTCCTGAAAACATTTTAGGCGAGAGATGCAGTAACAGAAGTTTCGCGGCGTTGTGCTGGACGGACCTGCTGACTGGACGCTATTGGTTAGACCTCGAACCAATCAGAGCAGCGAAACTGTAACATTCAGTTCGCCCAACTGAATCCAATGCTGCTGGAATTCTGTCTGAATGGAAACGGGGGCAGATGTATCTGCTAGAACAGACACAAGCTTGGCAGATTATTCTGGTTCTGCAGTATATTGTTTTATAGTGTCTTGTACAGTAGGTAGAGGAATGTGGAAAGAGGAGTGTCTGTCAGAAACTGTCATGGCCAGAAGGTTTAGACTGGATTGCACTGGACAGCCTCTCTGAAACTAAATACTGAAATTAAAATGCAGTTTTCAGCTAATAGCAGTGTTTCGTAGGTGTACTGTGTGACAGATTTACATGCAAGACACCCCCAGCTCTGCTACAGTAGCTGTCAAGTGTTTTAGTCTTAACACAGTTGACAGGTACCATACCTGGAACCTGATTTGTTAGAATAAAAAAAAAATTAGAATTACTTCAGGGTTAATACTAACCATTTAAAATGCGCCTCAACTGGCTCTGATACTGATCTTTGAAACTGGTTTGGGACATCTCTAATTTCCCTTTTTAGTGGTTTAATCTAAAACTATTAGATGGGCCCTATTATGTCAAAAGGATTTAACCTCATTTCAGACAGTACAGCTAGTTACAGAAGTTAGAAAATACAGATAAATGAATATCTGCTCAGCTGCATGGCTTCTTTGTCAACTTTTGACTCCTCCTTGTGATTATTACTGTCACTGGCGTGCCAAAACATGCCAATTGCCAGGTGATTCCAGCCTGTATGTTTGGTTTCGCACTGAGGTTATTGGATATCATGAGGATAGAGCATATCTACGTCTGTGTGTCTGTGTGTGTGGAGAAGCATGTCCTGGTTACGGCTGTTGAGGAATTCTGTTTGCATTGTGCAGCAGACTTGCGCACTTTAGAGGAAAGTATCATATCTACTGGTGTGTGTGTGTGTGTGTGTGTGTGTGTGTGTGTGTAGTGAGAAAGAGGGAAAGGAAAGCATGCAGGGAGAGAAAGAGAGAGGTGTGCCCCTGCGCGAACCAGGCAGGCCTGTAGCCTCATGCCAGCTCTGTGCCGCTGCCGGCTGACGTCATGGAAAGAAGCATCAGACTCTGAACTCGGCGCGGCTGGGAACAAGCAGCAGTGACGGCTAGAGTTAACTACAATCAGCCACGCTGCGCTAGCTCATCATGACCCTTCTGCACACAATACACTCACTGTGTCTTCTGGTCCATCGCCTGCTGTTTGGTCATGAAGTCCTGAAACTATGATGCATTTTTCAGTGAAAGACCTCAGTTAAAAAGAAAAGCACATTGTATGTTTAATACAGTGCAATGTCATGACTTCTGCTTTTACATGACTTGGCAAGAATCCAGCGGCTGTTTCTTCACACAGGAAAACTTTGCTCTCACACCCAGAGTGTAGAGTGAATCTCTTTAATCACACAGGAACATCTTGCCATCAGGAAACACTTAAGAAGACTTGAAACTGGTGTTGCCAATTCACACTGTAGCAGCCACAAACATGCCACGTGCCTTGCTCCTCCAAGGCAACTGTATGCATTCCACACTCGGTCAACTGTCGCTGACTTGTAAGGAAAGAGCTGTCTCATTTTTAATGCGTCAAAACTAATCACCCCAGGAGTTCCACTGCAACATCCTGGAAAATAAACAATAAAAGCTGTTAAACTGGCTTTTAAGGTGCAACTCCAGCAAAGGGCACTGTACGAGGTTGCCTGTTTGTACCTGCACTCTTACCACATACCTTTATATATGTGTCTGTCTGTAGACGTTCTGTATCTGTTGTATCTTGTGTCCATCAAATACTCAACACAGTGAACGGCACAGCAGGTCAAGTCTGCAGCTCGAGGGAATTCCTTGAGGAAATGAAATGCTTTAATTCTGTGACACACCTTGGTCATAGTTCATCAACATTTTTGCACCAGCTACCGCCAAACCTGCTACCTCTGTCTTCTCCTCAGACTCTGTGTAGCTTTCTCACTCTCACTCATACTTTTTTGCGGAGGCTTTTGTTTCCGACAGAGCCTCTTCACACCAAAGCTGTATGTTTGAAGATATCTGCAAATCTAGGACTGTTTTCTAAGAGAGCTGCAGTGCATTTCTGCCAGTAAGAATGCAATCTTGACCATTTACAGGAATCTACCGCTGAGGTTTTAGAGGTGTAAAGAAACAGATATTAACATCTGGCAGTTAGCACTTACTCATATACATGCACGGGCTAGTATAACAAAATGAAGCAAAGTCTGTGCTATTACTCATTCGGCCTTTTCTTCATGTAACTGGTATGATTATCAGACACAGTAAATTACAGGAAAGCGTGCAGAAACATCCATCAGTTAGTTACAGTCAAAGGGACAGTTATTTTTGATTAGATATAATTGTTGGGTTGTTGCTGGGCTAAAGCTTTTTCAAGTCTTTGCTTCGCATTTCCTCACTTCTCATGAGATTGCGGCCAATCAAATCCTGCTCTCACCCTGTCTCAGGATATCCCAGTCATTTTCATGTAAGCAAAGTAGGGTCATTTGCCTGCCCCACATGCAATAGACTGGGTTCAATGGGAATCCGGCAGTGCTGGTGTGATAGTATAAACAATGCTTTGCATTGAACCACACTGGATTGAACAATCCCGCAGCCAATTTGCATTGGAAACTTCTTTGGACCGTCACAGGCCAGTGACTGCCAGGTCCCCACATCCCGTCTTGTGATGTGTAAATTACAGAGATTTGAAGGTCATCAGATTGTTCATTGATTTAATGTTTCATTTAAAAACCCCAATCTGTAATTATGTTACGGATCGTAGATCCTGTGTTGAAATCCTTGGCCTGCATTAGAGTTAAAGCCTTTTAATTTAATATCATATCTCTTAATGAAGAAATTCACTTGATAAATGATGTTGTCTCCCATGGCCCCATATGTCCCGCATTATGTTCAAAGAATCTCTTGAGTGAGTGAATGCACTATAGTTGGGCAGCTAAGCAAAGAATCCTTGTTGTACGTCGGTTCATAAACTCCTCAGATCCCTGTGATTATTTTCACCTCTAAATAGGAACCATGAAATAGGACTCAGGCTCTCCTTATTAGCCCTCATCAAAGGACTTCTCTGTCTCGATGATATCTGATGCACGGTGCAACTTTTGACCTAGTTTATGAAGATGAAGCAAACTGTTAAAACACAAATGTATAATCTTTTTCATAAATAACCAACACAGCCCCTTGCTTAAACAAAAGGGAGAGGCTTGCTAACTCATAATCCTTAGTTGCGCGTTATATTTGTAATGAAAATCTACAAAAAGCCTTTTTTTTAAACCAATTTAATTAAATAGAGATGTACCAATCCACTTTTTTCAGTTGTGATCCGGCATCTAAATTTGGATATCTGCTCTTACCAATAATATACCAATACCAACACTCTCTTTTCTTAATGATTATTTATTATTGCTATTGTTATTACTATTATTATTGCTAGTAGTAGTAGTAGTAATAATAGTAATATGATTGCATGAGGACATGAAACTGAACCTCAGTCTGGAAAGCTTGTGTAGGTTGTGTGATGTAAGATGTAGATGGTGACTTATGTTGGTAATTAATCATTTTTGTTTTGTTTTTTTGTTATACCATGAGTGAGGTGACAAGTAAATTTCTTCACTCCAGCTGTGTCGTGCCCCCACAAGTTGGAACGCGTTTTCCACAAATTACACACAAATGCAGAATAGATATAAATATCAAAAAGATATAACAGAATGCAGATGTGACAATCTGCTACCCAATGAATGCTTGATGTCAGTGTTGGACCCCAGTTTGATATCAGTTTGGTCCCATCCCTAAAATAAAGTGCACATGCTTTATTATAGACTGACGTGCATTACCTACAGTGCTTCCTCTTAAACTGAAATTTCTACTACTTCTACCACTCACACATCGATGGACATTTGAGCTGCATGCATGTCAGCTCAACTGCTCTCTTTCTTTTCAAGTAATATTTTAACTACTTTTAGTGCTTACACTTTGACACCTCAAACCCTTGAAGAAAAAAACTTTGTCAGCTCTTCCAACAACTTTTTTTTAACGACAATACAAAATTTACTGTTGTTTGCAGTGCTTACAATTTAGCTGACACTTAAACTGGTGTTTGGTTTTAAGCACTTCATCTCTCACTAACTTCTTTTAGGACTTGTTTGAGCTTCTTTCAATTCTTACCCTTAAACTGAGACTTCACATCCTTTCAGCACACTTCACTCAGTAGTTACATTTGAGTTGACATTTTATTCATTATTTTTTATTCATTATTCATAACTTTTACTTGAACTGAAACATCTTTCAGTGTAGGGTTGCACATTATATTACAACTTTCCAACTGGCCACCATCACCTAGCAGATTTTTGCTGGTATATATTTAATTTATTAAACTGCACAACTTCTGAGTCCAAGTTTTTCTCTTTTACCAAACTAAGACAACCCCAGTTGTGCTGATTTCACATCATAGAATACACTAGAATACATTTGTGCCACTGAATCTGTCCCTAAACAGTGGCTCCTGCGTGTCTGTTGGAGGCAGGCCATTAAATTAATGAAATAAAATGATTAAAAAAACAAAAAACAAAAAAAACCCGACCAGCAATGAACTCGGTCTATTGCTAATGACCAACATATTTATCCAATCACCTAACCCAAACCCCCTATTTTTTTTCAAATTGCAAATTCAACTCCCTGGAATTCAGCTGCCACTCCGACTGCAAATTCAATTGGTTCAGCTATTTTAAATATAAATGAAGCCTTTTCTAGTTTGGGGAAAGTTATCACTGGGGTTTATTTGCCCTTTAATACATGTGTCACATGGTCATCTCTCTGAAAATTAAAAAATCAAAACCAGAATGAACACCATTATAATGCACAACCAGGACAGAAGCATTCAGGATATTTTCTGTTTCACTGAACGTAAGCATCATGAATTTGGAAGACAATGACTTTACAAGAGCAGAACGAACAGGCCTCCCCTGCCTCCAGGATACCTACATGCACAGTTTCACAAATATGCAATTGTGAAACAGAAGTGAACCTCCTTGGAATTCACATATTGCCAAGAATCAGGTCATGGTAAGATGAAGAAAAGAGAGAGGGGAAAAAGAGAGAGGATAAGAGGACACACCTCCGTATCAAACACATCAGTGTGTGACAGCCTTGTGAGGTTGAGAAATGGTCCCATATGGCAGCACTCTGTTAGTCATGTCAGTCACGACCAGACAGGCTTTTCTCACCACTGACACAGCAGCTGTCACTGTCTGAGGCCTGTTCAGAGAGGCCACTACTGTTGTTGCCCATCATAAAATCTTGTTTTATAGATACAGTATTTGGCGTGTCAAACATCAACAGAATTTCTTGTTAACAGTGGTAAATTTAATTGGATTTTGGTCAGGGGTTTTGATCTTTGCCAAAGTAAAATAAGGTCACCGGTTGACGCTGTTTGGTTTTTGGCTGAATGCATTGGTGGTTCTGGTAATGAAATTACCACCTGCATACTGTCTGTTTGCCAACGCAGACCTGAATTTACAACCTGGAAAGATAAATAGAATGAAGTGGATTAACACAAGCATGTGCATGTTAGTGTGTGCCCACACACATACACGTCCCACACGTCACATTGGAGCCTGACATTAGTTGCAAGCTCCTTGAGAGTGTGACCTTTTCCCTCGTGAGTTGATAGGTCCACTAATCTTTCCAAGTTTGAGTCGCCGTAGGTCCCCGCTCCTGGGTCATCGGGCTAAGTGACAAGCCATAGGTTGATGGAAAATCCATAGTGTTATTGCCATACATTACTTTTATTTGATTGGGCCTGTAGTGAGCATAATGTAACGCTGAGGTGGGGTGCTGGAGAAGTAGCAGGGCTCCGTTCGGGTCCAGGGACCATTTGCCGCTCCTCCAACCCCCCGCGGTACCCAGTGACGTTGATGTATGTCCTCTGCCTACCATCCATAGGCCCGACCCTGTGAGTGCTTGTGAGTGCTCTAAATCACTCCGTGGTATTGATTTTCCATTAGAGGTCAGCCACTCTGAACACCTCTGACAGGGTGCTCACAAACACCTCGCTATGTGTAAGAGGGAATGTTAAAGGAAAGCAACATGAGGTCACGTGACTCTGGATGGGAGAGCATGCAGGAAGTCAGCCTTGCTACTTTCACTTTATATGCACTGTAGCCTAGCGCTGCAACAATTTCCCCCAGTTGATCGAAAGAAATTTTATTTTTATAGTCGATTTTGATCATCCATTTAATGTTTCAGTCATTTTTCAAGCATAAAAGTCAAATATTTGCAGGTTTCAGCTTCTTCATTTTTTTGCTGCTTGTCTTTGTTGTTTATGATTTTTATTATGATAAATTAACAGGGTTTTGGACTGTTGTTGGACAAAATGAGCAATTTGCAGACGTCACTTTGGACCAGGGATGTTGCAATTTCAACATTAAATCGAAAACTGATCGAAATGAGCTTTCAGTTTCAATAATCAAAATTAAAGGCAGAACTGGTGATTCTCCTAGTATTTTTTTTTCTCTCCGTCCCTGCCTACTTGCGGCGTCCAGCATTTTTAAGAATTTTAAAATGTAAATGACAGTTATCAGGACATAAAACAAAATGATCTGTAGATCTTCACAAATCAAGACTCGATAGTCTAACATATGGTAGTGCAAAAAAAGAAAAAAAAGAAAAAGAAAATTTAAAATTGAATGGAAAAATGAACATGGAGAATCGTGACACCCTAACTTTGGATTCTGGGGGATTATGATGGACATTTTATAGATTAAAATGATTAATTGTGATTTAAACGCTCAGTAGATTTATCCATAATGAAGTAATTGTTAGTTGCAGCACCTGTATGGCTGCTTTTCCACCACAGGGACCAGGGTCTAAAAAGTCCCCGCTTAGAGGGTTAGTACTCTCCAAAAGAACAGGAACTTGCAGTGCTCAACATTATGATTGGTTGAGTACTCGCAGCATTTTATTTCATCCACCATTTTCACAAATCTGCCCCCAACAAACCACTTTGTTTTAGAAATGCTGTCATACCATTTTTTCCCTCCAGATAAGGATTCTGATGCCTGAACTTCACATATCAGCCGATACCGAGTATCCAATACCAGTGCATTAAAAAAACATAGTGTAGTTATTTATTTATTTATTTATTTTTTGCCGTATGATGTGGTATGATTTCATTGTTGTATGCCCTGTCTCAAGTTGAACCCTTTGTAAAACATGAACAAATACACAGAGGTGAATGCCATAGAACATGACTGTACCATCCTGAGGGAAAAATGGCATACAGGATGCTGCTGGGAAGTAGATGGGTCATGTTTTGAAGTTAATGAATTATGTGGTATGAGACTGTGTATATCGGAGCAACCCTAGTTTGTTTTTAGTTTACTGTGCTTCAGTAATATTAACATGGAGTTACAAAAGAAAGAATATGACAGACAGATCACAATCTACAGCTGCACAACTTGAATGTCCTCTGTTCCCACCGCTGTTGCGGTGTCGCACAAGTAATGATGCCTGTCTGTCACTTTATGTAAGCCATTGTTGTTTTATAGCAGCGAACTATTTTGCCTAATCTTTGTGGGCCATTCGACTGAGAACAGCTGGCTAAAGGAACCTTTGAGCTCATTGAAAAGTTGTTCCCGGGATTAAAAGTTCTGGGAACTTTGGGTGGAAACGCAGCTCATGTAACCACCAATTTGTACTAATTATAGAACATGTGTGCGCGTTTCTGTTAATTTCACCACAACTTCTTTCTTCCATAACAGCCCGTGTTTGCTGGAGTGTTGCCCACATTCTAAATAAACATTCCTGACATATATTCCTGCAGCGGTGCAGTAGTTATTGGTATAGTGAGTGATGTGTCAGCACTAGTGGTGACGTGTGAGCATCTGTCACACCCTGCTGTACATACATACTGTGCTGCAGGCACATCCCTGATGGTAGATGAAGAGGGGCCGATGTTATGCTTGTGGAACAAGCTCACTAAGTGCCCTCTGCCTACATTAGCAAGGCACTTTGTCTTGTGTAAATATAGTAGCATGTCACAGAGTCGAGTTAGCAAGAATTGTGGAGGCACAGGCGCCACGCTCATATAGGTTTTGTGCTCGACTGAATAATTCAACTTAAGGTTTGTTTATTATGAGCAAATGGGCTTACCGTGATGTTGTTACAGCTGTTATGGATGCGCTTGCACTGAAAAACAATGTGGAACCGTTTGTCCCTTTCCCTCCTTTTCACGTGTGTTTTCTCTCTTTCGTTGCAGACAGTACAGTCACATAAGCCTCACTTCTTGGCAGTGCACTGTCAAGAGGTGGGTGGGAAGAATTATGAGGCGTCCATGTCACACGTGGATAGTTTTGTCAAGTAAGTATTGTTCTCATAATGTGGTCGTGTGCCTAATTGTTTTGATTCTAATGGTGTATTTGAGTAGTTTGAATGACATGGAAACACCCTGTTGATGGTCTGTGGAACATGCAGGAGTAGTCTGTTTTAACCTGAACGGACTACTCCCCCCACTGGTCGCATCACAGCTCTACTTCAGCACAGTAAAATATAAATAAAATTATAGCGTAAGTCTTGGATCAGGATATATATTAACTTTACTGAATTAATACTGAATTATTTCAAATTTGGTTCAACTTGAAGAAAACTTTTTCTGATATATCTGTGTATGTGTGTTGTGCCCATCAGAGAGCTGTTGTCCAGTGATGCCATGAAGGAGTACAACAGAGCCCGCGTCTACCTCGATGAAAACTACAAATCCCAGGAGCATTTCACAGTAAGTGCCGTTTGATACATGTAAGCTTACATGTGTTGAATTAGGGATGGATCACGGATGATTCAGGATGTTTTTTAAGTTGGCATTTTGGTTTAAATTTTAGTTTTCTTCCTTTTTCTTTAGTTTAATTTCTTTTGCTTTCAGTCTATTTCAAAACCCATGATTTTATTTGTCACTGGTCAGCTGAAAATATGTATACATACACAACTTAAAATAACATGAAAAAGACATACGTTGTTCCAAAATAAGACACCCAAAGTCATGTTTCCATTCATATACCTCACATTTATTTTTAGTTTAGTTTAGTAATAGCTCTATAGTGTCTTTTGCATTAGTAGCTGTACTTGTAATCTCACTGACAGTGGCAGCAGTAAGTAGCAGGAGTAAGAGTAGTAGTAGCAGCTGTACCAGTTTTATGAATCATTTCACATTTATGTTAAATGGTACGCTCAGTCTTAACAGATCCCCCTTTCTTTGAATTTAGGTGTCACTAACAAGGAAACATCTCAGATAGTGACAGTTAACACGTCATTTTGTGATGATAGCTGTTAATTTAGGACGCTGTGGTGGAAATTTAGCTTGTGGTTCAAAATGCAGCGGCCATTTGTCATAGAAAGAAGATAAGCTGAAAACTATCACACACTCCGTGCATGCAGGTTTGGTGTGCAAATGCCAGGCGCAATTGTCAGAAACTTTGACAATGGTGTTGGTTTGGAATGACTTGCAATGACTTAAGCATATTCAGAATCAGCTATATTGGTTGTGGTTGGTTCTTCTTTTGCTCTCAATGGAACAGACACAACAGCTAAGAACAAGAATAACAAAGCTGAATAAATAAGGTGAAGAGTAGACCGGACTGTTATATATTCAGCTCTGAATACAGCATAAACTAATACTCACAAATAGACTACAAACATGACACAAGAGCTGCAAACCTTCATAAAGATCGACCTTCAGCTCTTGGCTGATGCAAAGAAAACTATATATAGATACTCATGTGATCTACTCACTGTATTGTGCATAGAGAGGTTTTACTTTGAGGAAATACTGGTGAACTCAAGACGGAAATTGCAACTTAATATATTCATAACAATATAGGCTACTGTACTACTGCCTGTAGTGTTCCCCTCAATGTGTAGTAACAGCAGATGTCCACCAGATGGCAGCAGATGTTTGGAAATAAGTTCAGCTCAGGTTAAAAACCTGTTAAATGATTTGGGACTGCTTCTTTATTGATTATGCACAGGTTATAAAGGCCTTGGCCTAATTAATAAAACTCAAAATCAGACACATCAATGTGTACCGTAAACATCCCTATTAAGCAACAAATCTGCTTTTCAGACATTTTTAATATACTGCCCCAATTTAAAAGCGATCATTTTAGTTAAAATTAAGCTGTAATCATTCATGTTAAGTGTCACTAATTAATTTCTACCAATTCCTCATGTTTTTATTTAATTAGTCAAAATATGGCAAAAGTCTGGCATGGGCTTGATGGGCACCTAATGTACCCTCTCTGCCCATGGGGGAACCAAATAAACCCACTCAATGATTTATTGATAAACAAATACATATTCAAACATTTTAACAAAACCAAATTGTTCTCTTCAAAATCTGTAATTCCTTTGCTTTCCATAGCAATTTTTATTTTGTCTCCACTCCTACCATATGGCCTATAAATGGCGTATGAAATTCAATGTCAATTCAGTTAATTTTGATTAAATCCCTAAATCATAACAAAGTTATCTCGAGGAAATAAGTGTGACGGGTCTTTTTGCTCTGTTGCCACTGCAGGAAAGGATGACCAACAACAACACATACCTAATATTTCAGTGTATTTTCTCTGCATTTCTATCCTGTGGTGTGTTGTTGGCCAGATTTTCTATATAAATAAATCTACACATGGTGCTCTAACTTTGCATGAAAAGTGAAAAAACAATCCTGCAGATAAGTTGTACTCATTAACATCCACTCCAGACACTGTGATTTTTCTGTTAAATGTTAATTAACATTTAAATAAACATAAAAATACACATTTGCTGGATATTTAACAATAAAATAATATATTGCATACAAAAATGTAAAAACAAAAATGCATTCTTATCAAGCTGTGGTCTGCTAAACTCATACTTTAATTTCAAAAGAAACAATAATTCTAATTCAAGTAACATTTTAATATGTTTTATTAAAAACACTAATCTCTTTTTTCCTTTCAAAAGCATGAGTTGAAATATTCAACAGATGTTCTCTTTTGAGGGTATAAGTTATTTTTAGAAGTTCTTCTGTGATCAGCAGACAAATGTCTCACATGTGCTTCAATAACTGAATAATAATAAATCTGATTGGCTCATAATTCATTTTGAGAAACATCACACAGTAAAAAAAAGTGGGCTTATTAGGGACTTTTACCCTATATTCTGGTCAAATGTAGAATCGTTCTTTTGATAGAACCTTTTAATTTTGGTGAATGGCCCTTTTCATTCATGTATTTGTTCCACAGCTGAATAGATGTTTTGTACATGGCCTCTTGGTGGAGCCAGATACTCAAAGCTAACAGCATTAGTGGAGGACTTCAGCCCTGTGTTCTGTACTCACCCTGTTCTTCACAAGGAAATGTGGTTTTAAGTGCAGTTTTATGTCTGATGCTTAATTTACAGACTACAGGTATGTCAGGTGATCATCTCTGCTTTCCCAGGAGATAATGTGGGAATAAGCGGTATAGAATAACACATCGAGACCGGTCCAGATATGGACTTTGGTCCCACTTTGTCTGTGATCACTGAGTTGTGTGTGTCTTGGTTCTCCTCCACATTTTCTGCGTTATCGCCACGCTACACTGCATCTCCACAAACGCTCATAAATCACAGCACCCACTGAGTCACAGTTGCTCTTTTCAAAAAAATATTACAAACATTGGCCTTTAGAAAATATAATTATCTGCCATTTCATATAAGCGCCGCTAATATCTCGGCATTATGAGCTGTTTATTTAATGGTGTTTGTCTATAGATTAACCTTTTTGTTGTATTTTCATTTTCATCAAATAGAGATGGCAGTTTGTGCTTCTCTTTGTGAATCAGTCAGTGGAAAGGGAAACATCTGATGTGCTTTCTATGATGTTGATATTGAAATCCTGGCAACAGTAAATATGAATAGACTCTCCAGTCTTTCTCACACAGGGCTTGCCATTTAGCTTTGATGACATCACCCATATTTGTTTTCTCAATCTTCGATTTTTTTCCCCCCGTGCTCCGGGGATAATTGTTTGTTGTCTGCCCCGCCTGTCAATTTTCAGATAATGTAAGTGGGAACACTTTTCTGGGTCCAGAGCCTCCACTTTGTGTGAGTGTGTGTTTTGTTGTGTTTTCATATGCAGTTGTGTGTGTGTGTGTGTAGTTTCTTTGGAAGTAGACGAGTGAATGTTTTGGATGAGTGGGAGTGCAGTAATGTGGCGGGTGTATGGTAAAGGCCAGTGAGATTGTTTACATGCCTGCTCAGTGCGAGAGTGTGTTTGAACTGCATTTCAGTGTCACTGAAAGAGAAGAATGTGATTGATAAATGAACGTGTGAAACCATTTTTTTTTTTACAGCTGTGATAAGAGCTGATAAAATGTATTAACCAGTTAGATAGTTGATTAGGAATATTAATTATTAATCGCTTTTAAGAATTTAAAGTGTATTAAATGAATAGTCTAGAAATGGTAGTAATTCCACATCATTTGATTTGTCTGGTGCAGCCTTTTTTTTGAACAGAGGAGAATTAAACTTTAACCTGAAATGAGAAAAAAATTATTAAAAAATTAGAAAAATAAACAGTGTTTTGTATGTTGTTAATTATTAATAATTAATTGATCGTTAGCCCATTCAGCTATTGGTTAAAGAAAGGTGCACAACATTTACAACCCTATAAACACAAACTTAATCAGTGACTTCAGTGGAAAAGTCCCCCCAAAAATCACTGGTTCCAGCTTCTCAGATGTGGTTTTCTTAGTTCTCTATGATAGTAAATTGACTCTGTTTGGGTTTTGGAATTTTGATTGGACAAGACAAGCAATATGATTGTGTCAATATGCTCTCAAGTTGGGAAATTGTGACTATTTTCTGCTATTTTCTGCTCTAAAGATTCACTGAGAAAATATTTTACATAGGATCGAATAGACAGATATTGCGAGTCAAGATTTTAATGAGAATGGTAATTTTTCAATGTTTTTGCATCATTATATTATATTGCATTGTATTGTGTTAGGCTATATTAAATTATGATTTCATATAGCACCACAATACTACATTTATAATCATGTGACACATTTTACCTATTTAAAAAAAATGCATCTGTGATTTGATTATTGCACCACACTGCGATTTCGCTAATATTCCAAGTAATTGTTCAGTCCTAATTCAGCTCATATATATATATATGTGTGTGTGTGTATATAATGAAAATTATCTTAAGTTGAACCACTAACTGTGCATAAATCTGAAGTAATGAAAAAACATGATTATCTATTTAACAAGTGGAATTTGGTGTCTTTGAATGGCGTTATTTCAAATACTGTAGAAATGGGTCAACCAAGTCCCCTGTAAGGTTTTGAATGTTTGATATTCTAGAGGCTATTGAAAAAACGGCACTTTAGTCAGAAGAGTGGAGCTCAAATAAGCTTTTGCATTATTTATTGAGCAAAACTGATTAATAGTTTGTGAAATAAGACATTTCTCCCCAAACTCAACCTGCTGACACATGATCTAAAGTGCAGTGTAGAAGCTGCAGGAAGCTGACGCCTGGTCTATTTACCGCGTCGTAATTTCTCTCAATTAAACTGTAATAATTCCTTGATGTTAAAATGCTACATGTAACACCTTGATGCTGAATCTGAACAATGAGAAGTCCAGGCGAGCTGGAGCTCCTCCTCCTCCTCCCAGAGGAAGGCAGCAGTGATGGGGAAGAGCTTGACTGACACGTCCCCCCTACGGCTGAGCCCGGGCCTGGTGTTTTACAGCCCTGTTAAGGTATACAGCAGGTAAAATGTCAATTAGGAAGGCCCGCCCTGATAACTCAACTCCCAATCCACTTGTTCTTGGCCATTAATATTTATCGTGGGCCTGGCCCTGGAGCTGCAGCCGTGTCATCTGCAATGATGTGCGCTGATGTTACTGCTTCCTGACGTGCACTTTTACTCTGGTGTCTGTGAGGCTTAACAGAAACGCCTGCAAACCTGTACTCACAGACGGACACCTACCACTGTCACACAGTCTAATCAAGCTATCCACATACAGAGACAGTGGCACACAGCAGCACACACACGCGCGCACACACACTGCATCCTCAGCCCTCAGTTGTTCCAGGGCATTTTAATGGGAAATTAAAGGCATCCCTCATGTCTGTGGTCTGCAGGACAGGAATGAGAGCAGCGACAGAGGATAAATCAGGCTCCGTGGCTTGACAGGACACTGCTGTCTCCTTCTACCCCGGGGCTGTGTGTATGCATGCATGTGTGTGTTTGTACTTGCTTTCACCCTAGAAGACAGTGTTATAGTATGTAAGTGCTTTGTCCTGACCTATTTGTGTCATGGATCCAAATCAATCATACTGGAAGTTCAAAGCAAGCTGTCTGCAGTTTTTGATTTCATTATCATGGAATCAGTGTCACAAACTACAAATGGTAATAGACTTCAAATAAAAAGCAGGAAATGGTCTACAGTTAATCCGAACTTAAAAGAAGCTTAGATTTGACTGGAATGTAGTGCGGTGGCAGTGAGCATATACATCATTATTTGGTGTAACTGTTGTCATTCAATGTATTCATTTAATTCAAAATAAGTTTCTTCATGAAATCAATCCAGGCTTTGTCTCTGCTGAAGTAAATTAGGATTTTAACACTGTACTGTAAGGTCCTCTGAGATGATGAGATAATTGGAGGAGGACAGGATGACAGTGGAAGTCTGAGGTCAAATTCCTAATTTCTATGGAATTCAGTTTCATGCAAATTGCATTTGAAGCACATTACAGGGGAAATGAAAAGCAAGACATACTGGAACAAAAAAGAAGGAAATGAAAAAAGAGTAAAATAACCAAAAAATGGTAGAAACACATACTGTAACTAAATCCTTCCAGGAAACTATGCAACATTTAGTAAGATTTAAGAAATGCTAATTTATTTGTTTATTTAGTAAATACTTTTATGGATTGGTTCAGAAAGCCTGGGTTGTCTGTTACATTGTGACATATGAAATGAAAACTTGAGGCTTGTAGCATTTCTTTCCTTTGCTTCTACTGTTTTAGCACAATTTAAACAAAATGTTTGACATCAGTATATGTCATCTAAAAGTATACAGAATCACAATAAACATCTTTTTGGTTTTTATTTGTTAATTTGCACTAGTACCAGTTTCTGACTGGTCAGCATTGAAATATCGTGGACAAACAATACTTCTGTCAGATTAATGTTACGTTACATAAACAGCTGACAGAGTAAAACATACGAACATGAAGGTTAACTTTACTAAATCTGATGAAAATGCAGCTAAATGTATAACTTAGGAAACATTTTTATTATTATTTCTGATTATTTCTTGATATGATTTCTTTTTTTTCCACCAAATTATCAATAAGCAGTATCTGTATTTCTATTGGTTTTGATAAAATCTAGAGCTGCAACAATTAAATTATTAATCGCCAACTATTTTGATAATCGATTCAGTGTTTTGAGTAATTTGTTAAGAAAAAATGTCAAAATTCTCTGATTTCAGCTTCTTAAATGAGAATATTTTCTGGTTTCTTTACTCCTCTGTGGCAGTAAATTGTAAAGACATTTGAGGATGTCATCTTGGCTTTTGGGAAACACTGGTCGACATTATTCACCATTTTATCGACCAAAAAAACTAATCGATCGATGCATCTTGATACATGGCATATCTTTCCTAACTTTGTGACTACTTGCTACTTTTAAAACAGCATATTTGTAATGATCCATAATTAGTTCAGTTAAACACAACTTGTATACAGTGTGGCTCTTGTCCAAGTGCATATTCCTTTCAACTTAATATTTAACATGAAATATTCTAACCAACCAATGGAAATGACAAAGAACATACACGCTGTAGCATTGTTGTTTCAACTTAGCATGTTTCCTTAATTTCTGATGACATATCATGGTCATTTTATGATTTATTACAGTGAATATATTACAGATTTCTCCTTTAAACAAATGCCTTCTTTGAGGTGGTGTAGTATTTAGAGGCTGTTCTTTAAAAGTGACACAGATACACGTTGATGTGTTCATGAGCGAGACACAGAAGCCCCACCTGTAGTGTCACATTGTAACTTTAAGGCTTTCAACAAAATGATGCCTAATTTCTGCCTTTTCCTGCCCAAGCTGCCGTCTGCTCTCTGGTCAGTAGAGCAGCCTGCCTGTCAGTAGCTGCCAGCAGCTCTGCCTCGCTCTGCTCCAGAGGTGAGTCCTTAATTCTCCTCCAGGCAGCGTGCTGTAATGCAATCATCAGTACCGCTCTGCTCGGCCAGGAATTTATGAACACTTAGTGTCCCTCTGTGCTGACAGGGCCTCAGCGTGAGTGTGTTTACGGTATTGCCCAGAAATGCGTGTCACTTGCATTTATCGCCTTCTTCTTCTTCTTTTTTTTTTTTTTAAACTGCGTCTTATATCACCCCCCTGTTCCACCTTTTTATGATGAAACAAAACCAGGTTGCATATAGAGATTATATACTTTGCAGACAGAGTGGGGTCATAGAGGAGGGGTCTCTGTGTACAGGCTGTTGGTTTTACACACAGAGGTTAACTAGCAGGAGCAGCCTCCCCCTCCTCCTTCTCCTCCTCCCCCTTCTCCTCCGTCCCTCCTCCACCTCTCGGCTCTGTGTTTAAAAAGGCCACAGCAGGCACATAAGCAGGTTAAAATATTGCTAACTAAATCTAAGAGAGCTCTTATTTCAATATGGTGAGAAGTACGGCACCGACTGAGGCCACTTGAATGGAGTAGATGTCAGCACGGTAATATCGCCGGGCCATAACTCTCCACGGCTATCACTCATACTCTCAGGGCAGACATAAGTGCATACACACACATATATACTGACAAAGTTGAATAAACACTGAGGCAAGCACGCACACACACACTCAGGACACGGGTTGACCGACAATCAATGAATCTGCCATCAGACGTGAGTTATGAGGCAGAGAGAGTGGGCATTCCCTGTGTGAAAATATTTTGACTGAAAATGTATATATAATTAATAGATTGTGTAAAGAGGTGGAGGAATTGATGCATTTATTACAAGGAGTCAAATCTGGGCGAACTGAGCCTTTTGCCCTCCTGGATCATCACTGCGGCGGGCACGGGCTGCTCTCACACACTGAGATGTCCACAGACACACACCGAGCTTCTCCTCATAAACAGCGCTCTGATAAAGTGTTTACCAGTGCGTGTGTGTGTGTGTGGACGGGATGTAGCTGAGGGGAGTAAATCAGTTGTGTTGGAGGTGGCATGTTGTGCTGGTGTGTGTGTGTGTGTGTGGTGGAGGGGTTGTGTGGGGGGGGGTCTCCAGCCACAGATAATGATGTGATTCCAGCATGAGGCGGGCCGGGTGTACCTCGCCACCGTCCATTATGATGTGCGGCCCCCAGCCACCGAGGGGGCAGAGTGAAGGTGAGCCTGTCATATCGATCTTTTTAGTGCTAAAATATGAGCCACTTTACTCTGCTCCCCGGCGCAGTGATGTGAAAAATAATAACTCGGACCCAAATTAAAAATATTGATCGCTTAGGAGGTGTTGAGAGCAAATAAACACCCTCTGAAGGATTTTTATCCCCCCCACCTCTTACCCTCCCTCCCTCCTCCGTCTTGTCCCTCCCCGCCCAGTGAAAGGGCCGGGTCAGGGATGGTGGCTGAACTGTAAAAATATCACACCATCTTGTTGCTTAGTAGTCTTCATAATAACCACCTACCAGGCTCTTGATGCTCTTTATTGTTTCCAGACACAAATCAACAAGCAACCATCTTTTCAGCCACTCGCAGCCACTGATTGATCGGGTTTTGACTCCATAATCTGGCATTAGCTCGGCTCCATTCAGGTACCCGCCCCCCCACCCAGAGTCATAATTTTTTGCACATCCGAGCTTGACTTTTTTATTCCTTCCCGCTGTAACGGATGAGCTGACACGGGGCCATCAAACGGGTGGGAAAACAATTGCCACAAGGTTAATTTTATTGCCTGCTCCATGCATTTGTGAGCAGGCGGGAGGTGTCCTCTGCCCGGGTCCTGATGAATGGCTGCGCCGAGCGGGCAGGAATGAAAATGAGAGGGGAGAGGCCAGGCACGGGGAGCTGGAGTCCTGCTGCTCCCACCTGAAATTGAAATTTTTCTGACATGCTCAAAATTGGTATTCTGATATATAAGAGAGTGGATGTTCCATTTAGTTTGATGATGAAAGCCGTCATGTGTCCCAGTCAATTGCATTTTACGACACCCACTTTACCTCATACATCCGAAGAAGGTTAATATCCGCACATCCTAAATGGCGGATGTCAGATTGTCCAGAGTCTGTAGGAAAATAAACTACTTAGTGTATCTAAATGCTGTCGTAATACTTGGCTGTCTTGGTCGCGGCACTATTGATTGTCCACAAGGACGTTTGTTCTGTTTTGGGGCCAAGGCAGGATGAATAGATATTTGATGGAGCGTGGAGAGCGGGGCTGGACCAGCATCTGCATCTCGGTGCTGTGTCAGTGGGGATGAGAGCCAGGCGTCGGGGAGAATCACATGCCGCCTGTTGACATCAGTGAGAGGAAGCGGGGCCGGAGCTGGCGATATCTCCAGTTCCCCACTTGAGCGGGGTCCTTTCGCTGAAAGCTCACTCCTGTCTGCTGGCTTTGGGCCCTCACTCTGTGTGCGTGTGTGTGTGTCTCGCCGTGCATCTACACATATGTGTGTGTAGCATTACTGATATAGGGCCGTCTTTGAGCAGCACTTTGTCCATACATATCGATTCTTCCTCTGCTGCTTCATTTGCATGGCCCAGCTGACCCAGGCAGTCAGTGGCCATTATATTCCCATTAGCTAATCTCTCAGCTTTGATTTCCATAATCCTCTGTCTATTGAGAGCCCTCACAGCTCTCACAGCCCCGCTCTCCAAGGAGAAAAAAACACCCCCAACCACCCTGCCACAGACACTTAACTCTCCAAAAATCAGCACACCAACATGCATCATATACGTACACATGTATATTTATCTTATATTGTTGTGTTAGACTGATATTTTTGGCCAGTGTTGTAAGCAGCCTATACAGAACTTTAACTTAAAGGGATACTTTGGATTTTTTAAAATGGTTTTATATAAGAATATTATCCGTAGTCAGTGTATTACCTGCAGGAGATGGCAGTTGGCATTCAGATACTTTTTTCCCCATCTTTTTTTAATAGATAAAGGGTGCATAGTCTTGAAAGTTTGGGATATGCTTAATTTTAACTGTGTTTAACGCAGTCATGTGTTCAAGGAAGGGAATATAGTTCTCTGCCTTCTCAAAAAGTTTAAAATGCTTCAAAATTGCCTGAATTTTACTCTTAAAAAGCTGTTCAAACCCTGCAGATGCATTTCATAGATTTGGTGAGCATGAATTCTCTTTAAAGCTTTCTGGTACAACCATAGTTTTATATGTTGAACACTTAGCAGCTATACTGGAGCTTGCTCAAGGGCACCTCAGCATAGTAAGGATGGAGGAACCGGCATTGCTCTGAGAGGCATGGTTCTCTTCAGGCCTGCTGGATTTATAGATTTCTTAATTATTCACAAAAGTCTTAAAGGCTGTGAGATCTAAATGTTTCGTGTGGATAACCTTAAAACAGGCAACAGCATCTGTTTTACTGATTTAAGTGATTTCGCTCCTGTTTAGATAAATATGTTTAACCCTCTAAAGCTAATCACTGATGCTATCACTAAAGCTTGCCAGTAGGATACAGCGATGTGGACCAGCAAACACATTCACCTCCCACATCTCCATCCCAGGGGCATCCACTCATCCTGTGCAGGAAGAGACATCCAGCGTGCCAGGCCAAATTGACCTTAATCACCCTCAGCAGAGTTCTCTTGGAGCGATTGCTTACATTGATCAAAGAGGACCTAACACCTACCGCCCACACTCCACCCTTGACACCCCCTCCCTCTCCAAATGAGCTGATAATTAATAAGGGCCGGCTCTGCAAACAGCAGTCAACAGACAGCATGATGGATCGGACAGCTTGGATGCAAACCAATACAATGCCAAGCTTTTCTCCGGCCCCCGGGTGTCCTTTACCCTGCATGATCAGGCATGCAGAGGAGCAACCACCCTGCTAATTAAATACCCACAGGTTGCCCTTGTTTTTCAGCAGGGATGCTTTCTATCTGTTCACTATTGGCATGTATTTAATAATTCATGGGGCTGCACCACTGAGGACAGCGCTTTGGGTCTGTGCTGTACTGCTGCAGACTTTGTGATAAAGTCAGTCAGATTTCAGAGGTTTAATAGCTCATGACATAATGCATAGTGTTCACTTCATTGAGGGAAAATTAACTTGAAACTTTTGGTATTTGCTTTCTGATTAAATGTCTCTAAACCAACACCTACATCGTAAATGCAGATCATGCAGGAGGAAGATGATGCATGTTAATAACAATAAGCATTCATCCATCTATTATCTATAACCACTGACATTTGGAAAGAGGCGGGGCATATCCTGGACAGGTCACCAGTTCATCACAGGGCTCACACAGAGAAAAACAACGCTGCTCTAACATTGTGTGCATGTCTTTGGACTGTGGGAGGAAACCTACACAGATTCAGGGAAAACATGCAAACATCACACACAGAAAGGTTCAGGCTCAAACCTGCTGGGTGGCTACAAGTCCTTAAAAGTTTTAAAATGTCTTAAATTCACATTTACTAATAAAAGGCCAGAAAAAGTATTAAATAGTCTTACATTCTGTTTGAGAATGTACAGTATTACATATTTATTTATTAAAAGCATGGTCTAAAATTCACTCCAAATGCAAAATGCTTTTACAGTTGATCTTTTGCAAAGTCAGCAAGAGAATTTGAATGTGTCTGTAATGTGTGTTTGCAAATTTTGTCCCCTGGTGACCACTGTAGTGTCTGTCTACATGTAGGAGCTAGCTAGTTAGCTATCCTGCAAACACTCCAGTTTCTGTTGGTTTACTCTGTCCATAATTTGAACCCTTTTTCCAGTGCTTCTGTTTAGCCTTTAATCTCCAGTATTTCAGAGCAAGTTTCATTCATGTCATTGCACCAGTCAACATGAATGAGTGCTTCACATTGCTTGGTCCTTCGCTCATTGCTTATTCAGAATATAAACATGAGGAATGATACTGGCAAAATAATACGTAGGAAACATTGTTGGGTAAATAATTGTCCATCAATATTTGGGCAAAAGCTGAGCTGTAAAAAATGGGACAGTCATCACTTTAAACTATTGGAGGAAGAGGACTAGATTCATTATGACAACAGACTGTCTGTAGGCTAAATGAGACAGGATGACATTCAGCTATTTATTCAAATTCCTTGTATAAACTATAAAACAGAGAATCGCAATAATAATACAGAGGTCTCAATGACTTTCAGCATAGAAATTAGGAATTCTACCTGGATATTGCCTAATTTCAGACTCTGGCTGTAGGACGATTGTAGTGATTAATATCATTAAGGACAAATGTATTGATTAATAATTAGTAAGATACAAAACACACTTAATTTTTTAAATTTTCTTTCCTTTCATTTTTCTCTCATTACGTTTAAATTTCCTTTTCAACAAACGTCCAGAAAAAACAATCTCAAATGAGGCTGATAACTGCCATTTCTAGACTATTCATTAATTATAGATTAATACATTCTGAATCGGTTAAAATCTTAACACCAAGTATTTGATTAATCATTGATCCTTAACAATCTTAGTGCTATCCATTGCACCACTGTGCTGCCCATCATCAGCATTCAGGCAATTCTTATCATTCGTCTGAACAAGCGATCACAACACTGTGGGACATTTGCCGTAGAGCCGCCAAATAACTACACCTTCAGGCGATTTCCTCTTACCGTCACTGCGGTGGTTCAGCACCCGCGACAACAGTGTCACACACTTATTCCGTCTTGTGACAGCTGTCTGCTTTTTTTTTGCTGAATGAGCTGAGCAGTGACGGACACATCCATGACTGATCCATACTGCTGTGCCAATTACTTCCTCTTAATCACTACACTTCCTCTTGTTTGTCACCACGTGACTTGTTAGCTGCTAATTGTGAGATATGGGCATTTTCCGCAGAGGAAAATTCTGTTATCTGCTTCATTAGACTGACTCAGGGCTTCATGAAACGGATTGCTCGTCACCAGCTACACTTTATGTAACTGTTGTGTTTTTCACTGTCATTTGGAATAGCGAGCATTGAGGAAAATAAAGAAAGAGAGAGTGGAAACTGCATGTCTGATTCTTAACGATGTTAGGTTGCCTTTTAAGGCAACAGTTGCAGCGGGGGTGTGTGGTTGTCTGGCCCCTGTGTGGCCCCTAACTGGTGTGATTGGGTGTAATTGGTGAATCTGGTCTAAGAAGAGTGCAGGGTCGCTGGCTATGGGTTGTGAGCCTGTCATAATAACAACCAACAATGTGATCATTTCATTTCCTTTTCACTTACACATCACCCCACTTCACATGAGACAGTCACACACACACATAGACACACACACACGCACAGACATGGGGACAAGGTTAACGTTGGGCCCCATTTATTTCACTCTAACAATGACTCTAAATAGCCTTTCAAAAGCGAGTGAGGAGGGAGACAAAAATAATCGAATCACACAATTACTGCTGGGCTTCATTCTATAGTTAAGTGCATTTTTATTGTGTAACGTTTCTTTTTTTCCCCGCACCCTCTCCCACCTCTCCCACCCCCTCTATTTTTCCTGCGTCCCTCGGCAAGCGTTCTCTCCCTGCCACTTCTCATCTAATATGGCCATAATTGGGTTTGGTTCTACAAATCAGATTTCAGCAATTGGGTTATCCTCCTCTGAAATTGGAGAGGTCTCTGGGCTGGCATGGGTGGAGAGTTAATCTGCTTTTGTTAAGCCCTCCTTTTGGTGGCTGCGGCTGTGCCAGTTAAAGCGTTTTACCTGTCACTGTGGACATGGCTCGTAATTTACCCCCCTCTTCAAAGGAAAAAAAAAACCTCCCTCACACACACACACACACACATCCAGCCATCTGCTTCTCCTCGTGCAAATAATGACATTTGAATCGAGCATTAACAGGCTTAATTACTTTAAAATTGTCATTTTAATTTACACTGATATAGTATTGATCACACAAGCAGAGATTAAGGCCCTCAGTGGAGCGGTTGATGTAGAATTAAACAGGGCCAGGTCCTCCTGGGGCCCGCCTGGCCTGTCCTGCCGCAGCCAGAAGAGGAATGACATCCTCCCCCTAATGAACTGGCAGCATGCGCAGACATGAATTTCAGGCCCCGCTGGAGAAGGAGGGAAATAATGGGGTTTGGGGAGCCATGGCGGGTTATTCATTCACTGCCATGCACCAATTCTCCTGTGATTCATCCCCAGGCCCCCAGACCCCCACTGCCTGTTTGCCTGCCACATTCAGCCCGCCTGACCTTTCTCCCGCCTAAGTGTATATATATATCCCCTCCCTCCTCTGGGAGCACCTTGCCCCATACCTGGTATCATGTACAGGAGGAGGGACTGGCATGTGGGGGTGTTAAGGTGGTAGGGTGAGACACCTACAGCGGGCCATCAGCTTCTAATCCAAACACGCCCCCCCCACCCCCCAGCAGCGGTGGAAGTGCTGGTCCGTGATTCTCCCTCTCATCCTCGCTCACCGACCTGTCTGAGGAAGACGACACTTTCCCGGGGAATTGATCTCCTCGCTCGAGCCCGGTGTCACGCACAGCTGGTTAATATCAGGGGGAGAAATCGTTACATTAAATCCAAGCAATTTCTCCCCAGTTTGAAGAAAGCCTGTGGCTCCCGTGGTGAGCGCTGTGTTGTGGAGTAATTATAGCAGTAGAAACAACCTCTTGACACCTGTCTCCAATGAACACACTCAAACAATCACACTCCACACACAAGTGCTTTTAATGACTGGCTCTTAGAGTGACGAGCCTGGTAAGAATCAAGACCGGGCTGAGCAGACACGGGAGGGAGGAGTATTTGATACATGAGCTGTTTGATGCATTTCTACTGAAAATCACTGTTTGACTTTTTGCTCACTGAAATTCTTTACTGTAAAATGATGTTTAATATTGTGAGACAGTGGTTGCAGCTTCTTTTTCTTATTTGTGTGAATGGAGCAACAGTGAGCAATGGACATTTTTCACAGCAGCCATTTTTTTATATGAAATAATAGTCAAAACACAACTGATACTAATTAAGGTTCCATTTCATTCAGTCAAACAGAGTCAGGGTGATGCTACTGTGCATGTTGGGTCACTGGAAAAGCTCTGCTACAATAAATGGAACGGGACCTTAATTAGTTTCATTGATAACACCCATGTTTGCTCCATTTCATTTCAATATGGCCGCTGTGAAAGCAGTCCACTGACAATGCAGTTTTGTCATACAGTACTTGATTGTTTGATTTCAGATCAGATGACATGATTTTACCAATGCAGGGTTAGTTGAGAGATTTTTTTTCCCCCAGAATGGACGATGATGTAATGATATATCCTTGCAGGTAATGGGTTAGGGTGAGGTCAAGGTTTTTCAGAGTCTGAGACTGTGGGCCTCCCCTCAGACAAAGCTTGGAAAAGGTGCCCCCCTTTAGTTTACTTGCCCATATTCACTCATAGATAATAATAATTTTAGCCAAAATAGCCTAACTAACCACACAGCTACACCAACCATATAAAAAAGGTCTGTCCAAAGGCATTTATTTGTTTCTGACTCTAGGAACAACAGTAAAAAAATCCCCAATACTGTACCTCTGAATTATCTCTTACATCACATATTTAACCTATTCTATGTGATCTCCTTTCACTGAGCTTCCTGCTTTGCAGGGAAGTGAAATTATGTCACCCATTTGTTGGTAGATCCTTTCCACCAGGTTTTCACAAATATACAAAATTGAATTTAGGCCAATTTTGGCCAGTCGTTGAAGTTCATTTTTGGACCAGTCAGTACAGATTTTTTTTTAGTTCTCAATTTTAAAATTCAGGAATATGGTGGAAAAAATTGTACTTTATAGTTCATGCGTCAACCCTTAATGATAATGTTGAGGCAGTTAATGCAGGAATGCAGTTGCATAAAGTGCAAAAATGAAGCATGTGACAGATAATAGAATGAACGTTGGGTAAGACCCAATGAGGCAAACCACCTGAGGTGACTCCATTGTCCTTTCAATGGCTGACGTACAACCTGGAGGGTTGGCACAGCGCAAACACAAGTTTTTGTTTTTTTGGGGTTTTTTTTGGCGGGGGGCAGCTGAAGATATGACAGGAAAGCGGGTAGAGAGATGACACGCAGTAAACAGGCCGCATGGGGGAGTCGAACCCGTGGCCACTGCAGAGGACTGACAGCATCAATACATGGGGTGCTTGCTCTACCAACTGAACTACAGGGCTGCTCTGCAAACACAGGTTTTAAATTAACAAAGAATCCTGGAATCTCTCTCCTTAACTGAAAAGCTTTTTACTATTACTACAGTTTAGTACTAACACAAATAACACCTGCGCTCTGCTCTTCATCTCTAACTTTCTTGTTGTTCTCCACTCTGGGCTGGCAAGAGCTTTAGAGATGATTTATGCAAATGGATACACATCATGAAGTCAGACAGTGGTGGCTTGGTGGCAAAGTCAAAACCGAACTCAAGTCTATGCTTGTCCTTGAGCCAGTCAAGTACCAGTGTTTCCTAAAACAGACCCAAAGGTCCCGGAGCAGATTGAAAGAGGGGGTACTGTTTGTGAGGTCCTCATTTGATTGCATTACCTACGCCTGGATGCTGCGAGGTGGAAGCCATCTTGACAATGAAGGCTAAACAAAACAACAACCTCTTCTCCCTCTTGGCTGGCAACTCCCCATGACGGATATCAAGATGTCTCCAATACACGTAATGGACTTGGCAAGACCTGGGGTGGCTGGGCTTGGGCCTTCCTACTCCACTCTGTCATCCAATCACCTTATTCTAATGCTATTGCATTGTTTAGTCAACCAGCCGTCCATTTACATCAACCCATAACCACACAGCCACACCACAGAAGCACTTAATAGAATTAGCAGGTATTGTGCAGCACATTTTAAACACATAGGCTGCTTTAAACACACACACTCAGTCACTCCACCTCCCTCTCTGGGCTGATGATCCCCTGCTTGCTGTCAGAATAATGGCATCACAAGCTCTGCATGAAGCGCCTGCCTTTCCTCTTTAACTGTCATAACTCCGTACTCCATACTCCACCATGGACACTTCACTCAGATCTTTAAATGTGTAGCCAATATTGTTGTCATGTTTATGTTATGTAGTACATATTAATAGCTCATAAAGCACATTTGTTGCATTATTAAATCATTTTTCACTCGCTCCTCATTAGGAAATAGGAAGCCAAAGCTCCCGAGTGAAACAGCCGGTTAATTATAGGCCTCATAACTTCCTAATCTGATTTTGGGGAATGTTTGCGAGTCTGTTTGGCTAGCCAGCATATAAATAGACAAACAAAAATGAAACAGCCGCACGGTTTGGAATTTGCAGTCATATGCCCTCTCTTGCCCTTGACTGAATGCATTATATTCTTTCTCAAACATCAACACTCCAGTGCCATCTTTTCAAACAAATCAGTCTCATATGCTTCCCCCCTTGTGATTAACACAGAACAAATTCACATCAAATAACCCCAAAATTGTCTTAAGGCCTCATTTTCTAATGATATTAAATGTGTAAGTTTATCTGGAATGACTCTTCTGTGGGGTCAAGGGAAATGAGCAATCCCTTTGTCCCCTAGCCTCCACCCCCTGTTAAACTATTACCTATAAAAACAGCCGTACACTCCCAGTCAGAGGGTGTGTCCTGCCCCGTGTAATAACGAGGGCCTTCCTCCTTGTCCCATTCCTCGGCCGATTGATTTTTGTTCGGAAAATTAATGCAGTCACTGTAAGGTTCTGGAGGTCAGAGGTAGACGGGCTGCAGCAGATGAGGGGCGGTGCTGGGCAAACGGAAAGGCAGAACGCTGCTATGAGACATTCAGAGTCTGCCTGATGAAACTTACTGTGGGTTTGTTTGAGGGCGGATCATGCAATAGCTTGTGATGTATTGTCTCTGTGCTGTTTCATGCAAGCCAAAATGCATCTCCTATGATTGACCAAATAAATATACACATATTATTATAGGCCCACATATTGACTACACTCACTCATCCCAGTGTTAGTTGGGTTCATGGCCCTTGTTTTATGTTGCATGTTCTTATGTTACTTGTGTTGGCTGCATTTTAATGCCAGAGAAGCACTCACAGTTTATGAAACTTGACTCCAGAACATATCCAAATGGTGTCTCATAAGCAAAGCATAACCATATTTCAGTGAGTAATGCCTCCCAAGTGGGAACCAATCTAACACAAAGGGTGCCCCAGTCAGCAGGGTCCCTGCACAAGTTCAGGCCACAATGGCACCCTGTGTGCACCATGCTGTAGCTAATTACCAACTCATTAAAGAGCCCTCTAATTAGATTGGATGTTATGCTCTTTCAGTTAAAATTGGGCTCTTAATTTTAACTGACTAATTACATTTCTGAAAAGGAAAAAAAACACATTTCAAAGCACTCGTTGGCCAATTGGAAATGAAGCGTTTCTTAGTGTGCTGAGCCTCAGAGAACTGAATCTTCCTGTCTATGGGTAATTGTTGATATCGAGGATCTAATAGAGTACTTTCAGCTGATATAGCTTTCTTTCTAATGGAACAGCTGCAGGGGTTCCCACATCAGGGGGCAAATGTAGAGTAGTTAAATTAGTTGAGGTACAAATATGTAGTGAAACTTTTTTTTTTTTTTACAGCAGACATTTAAACTTGTCAAACAGAGGTACAACTAATCAATTTATTAACTGCTGCACTGTGTTGCATTAACTGTTGGAATGGGGCCATAATTTGTTATTGCTTCCATCTGTACTTTTCCCACAGTGACAAGTGAATTGTAGGAATTGTTAACAAAAAAAAGACTGCTCTGATGCTAACAAGGCTGTTAGCAGGTTAGCAATTTGCGAGAAATTAGCCATTTGTGAGCACAGAAGAAGCCTTAGATTGTTTAATTTAACTCTTGAAAGGGCCAAAAACAAAAGTGTTTACATTTTTGTTGAGTATAAATGAGGATTAGAGGATGTTAGTGCCTCTATTCACCTTTTTATTTGTTTTTTCTCTATTCATGTGACAGCGGCAGACCATAGCTTGAGCTAATAGCTCCAAATATGATAAAATATGATAAAAGTACTGTGAAAACAGAGGTATTTATCAAATCTAGAAATCAAGGGATCATGTGCAACTGATCAAGCTTAAAAACTGTTTCACTTTGGGTTTGAAATGATCCCATTTATGATCCATTTTAAGTTCTGTTGGTTCTACATATTGATTCAACAAACATCTGTTCAGAAGAAGCATTATGAAACCACTTCACTGTTTGATTTAGTATCATTATGTAATTCACCTACATCTAAACTATACAATATTTACAGGTGAAAAGGGTTGTTAATTTTTTAGATCTTGTTTGTGCACAGCTTCTGTTCTGTTAAATCGTCATGATGGCACCTGCAAAGCCGGAATCATGTAGTATTGAGTTAAATTTGTTCTCAGATGTAACAGATGCACTGTACGCTGCGTATTCTTCTCTACTGACACGTGACCTAATGATACACAATACAGTACCACCTGGTCATCTGTCGAGCACTCAAAGGGGCGACCCAGGAGCCTTGTTGCAGACCTGCATGGGCCCCTCCAAATCCTCTTTTCTTCCCACATTTCTGTGGGTGTGATATTTTACAGGAGAGCAGACGTGGGTTTGCTGCCACTCTTGCCCCTGGCACAGGACCTCTGCTCACTCACATCTTAAAGCTGTCTTTTAAGAGGGGCCACGGGAACGGCCGGATGCTGTGATTGTACGGATAAAAAGAAACATCTGCGCAGGAAAAGTCCTCCGTTGTTCGCTCTTTTTTATTTATTATTATAATAATACAATAAGAGGAAAAAAACCCATGACATAATTTCTTGTTATCTAAGAAGCTGAGGCTGCATTTACATTTGCTTTTCATGCAGCGTCCATGTGCTCTTAGGGGCGATGCACTGGAGTATAACTAAGCTAGCATGGAGGATATCCAACCATTTAAATCAAGCCTCTGGGAATTTTACATAACACATCATTGGCGAGCATTGGTTTTTACATAAAGACAAAGAAGGCCACAAAGAGCCACCGGACGGGCGTCTTAGCCTGAGACGAGCCGCTGCGTGTGTTTTTGCAGACTCCTCTAAAGCTTCACGGTCCTGTGGTCACTGTTGTGCTCAGAGAACGCCTCTGCTCATACCCAGACAGAACACAGACAGAAAGCTGCTTATTTTTTTTATACATCTAGGGGGAAAAATAATTTTTCTGAAGGCGACCTCAAAACTGAACCCTCTGCTCTGATGGGGTGACTTCTCGGCTTGATCTTCAGAGGAGCGCTGTCGAGCCTCTGGGCCTGAGGAGATGCTGTAGACTGCCATCGATTGTCCCTGCACCGTGGAAGCTATCATATTTTATAGATGTTTCACGAGATGGCTCGTGATCTAGACGATGTTGCCTTCATTTAGGAAGAGTTGTGTTTGTACTAAGGGAGGAGGAAGGGCTCTTGATACAGAGAAATGAGGACCTTCCTGATAAATTCTTCTCACAAGTGACAAAGTAATGCCACTAAGATGCAGCAAACTAATATATTTCATTATGGGACTCAGCAATAGAGCTGTATCTCATTGGGCAGCCAAGGATGCCACTTTGTCATTACAAGGCCACATGAGCGAGCCACAGGCAGCGTGGGACAGGGACAGAATCAAAGCTGCCTCTGGACAGAAGCTGACTGATTACTTTTCCAGCTGACATCACAGCTCTGACAGCTATCCCAGCATCCTTAGGGAGAGTGGAGTTTGCTCAATACTGATTATTTCACATCGAAAGTTGCTCATGTCACTGGTCACATGTGTACATTCACATACGCTTCACCTCTACCAATGCAGTAAAATGTTTAAAGGGATAGTCTGGATTATTTGAAGCGGGGTTGTATGAGGTACTGATTGTCTGTGTATAACTTAAAGTAGATGGTGGTCAGCATGCCCCCAATTTGGAGAAGCAGAGAGAAGTAAAAGCATAGAAGCTATGCAATAAACTGCTATGGAGAGGGTCAGCAAGAAAAAAAGGCATTTTAGCCACTTAAAGTTGCACCTAAAAAAATCTGTATCAGTCAAGTGTACGCTATATTTAGAATACTTTCACCACCTCATTTAGCCTTTTCCAGTTGGAAACTGTAGTTATATAAGCCTAACATCACTCTTTCCAAACCAACGAGACTTCATTGGCAAAATGAGTCATCATAATGGTTGCTGCTTTGATCAATTGTTTGTATGTGTTATTGTGTGACTCCAAACAAACAAGCAGAGAGGCAGCAGTAGACTAGCAACACTCATGTTCTGGGAGGTAAAATTGCTGATTTTGAATATAGAGTTTGGTTGGTTTGGAGAGAGTGATATTTGGCTGGCATAATGGTGAATTATTTTCCAAAAAGGCTGTCTTATAGCGAAGTAAAGTGGTGAAAATATTCTAAATATAGCATACACTTACACTTGCATAGCCTCCATGCTGGTCCCTCTCTACTTCTCCAAACTGGAGGTGTGCTGACCACCTCCAGTACCTCATAAAACCCTACATCAAAATAATCCAAACTATCCCTTTAAAATAAACGAAAGTGTTTGTTAAAGGCAAGTAAACAAGTTGTGCTTTCAGCCACTATAAAAAACTTTTTAAACTTCTTTACGGCCTTCATTCAACCACAGCGATCAGTTAAAATTATATTGCTTCCATTCTCCCTACAGCCCGTATGATCCTAATTCAATCAATTCTCTCACAAATGAGGCCTCATGAATAGGCGTAATATTAAATCAGATAATAATATAGATTGATGAACAGTCCATGACAACATTAGCAGCCTTTCCAAAATACAGAGATGAAAAAAGGAAAAAAAAAAAAATCAATGAGCTCAAAGACCTGTCATTTGCATGGGCCTCTTCCCCTAATGGGAATACTTTTACAGACGACGAATTACAAGTTGAAATATTCTTTTTGATTATTGGACATCCATAGCCAAATATGATTTACATTAATGAGCATAAGTATATTAAAGGCATTTTATCCCCCAGCATCCGAAACAATTGAATAATGGCTCTGGCAACCAAGCAGTGGCCTGAGAAAATAGAGAGGAGGTAATGTCACTTTAATTACTAATGGATACCTCAATTGTTCAGACTTTGATTTTTCATCTTTGGGTACAATCTAATAAGGCAAATATTCATCATCTTCATATCCCCTTTTAAAACGATGATTTTGTCAAGCCCGGACAGCGTAGTTATTTAAAGAAAGTGGCCATTTACCATGCTGGCCTCTAAGATCAACGGTTTATTTGAAGATCGCTTTTAAAAGATTATTTTCCTGTGAAGAAAGAAGAAAGGTCTTTTCATGCCCAATTGCAGATGTCTGATGCACTTAGGGTTGAGAAGTTGACCTTGTTAGTGGGGACAGACATAGTAAAATTTCCCTTTTCTCCCACATATTGCTCTCACTGTTTGTCATTGGATGAATGTTATATCCTGACATCCTTTTAGTATTACTTGTGGCTGTGTCATGATTAAATTGTGCGGTGCAGTGTTTTGACCTGAGCTTTATTACGAAGTTACAGAACAATCTTAACATAGCTGTGTGTAAATCATGGGGTTGGGTGACCTTAAAAAAATGCTCTGCTTGCTTTGCTAAACTGCTCCAGTCAACAGCAATTCACCATAGTATGAGACATAGCAGAGTAGTCTCTGACATGTCTCTTTAATTAGGTTAAAACACTCTCTTTATCACAAAAGATCATATATATACACACCTGTTTCTATATAATATGCATACAAGATGCTCCTCTTGAGCCTTTGAAATTATATCTATATAAAGTATCTCCGTATTAAGATGGGATCACATCAACAAACTGCAGTTGGTGAAAGATGTTTTAAAATGTAGAGCTAATAAGCATACTGGCGTTTGTTTTAGTTCTTCAGTACCTCTTGTAGGGAGCATTTCTATCACTGGAGCCTTATGTAGACCAAGAAAAGCTTAGAATAAGCCAGCCTGACCTCAGTTCCACTTCACTGCTGTTATGTTTCTACAACCAGTTACTAGTGAAAGTGTTTTAGTTGTCTTTAAATTGTAGTCTCTAAACTTTTAAATGACCTCTCGCCAGTCACAGCCTTTGATTGTACAGTGTGAACCCATTTTAATGAAATTAAAGGTTAGTGACTATTTTTGGCATTCATTTAACAAATTTAAATTTGATTGTTCAATAATTGGGAAAAAAATAATAAATGAATTGACTCGTCAATATGAATATTGTAGGCAGGCTTGGGGAGTAATGGATTACATGTCACATGGTTAAAGTTACAGAAAAAGAAGACAATCAGATTACAGCTCCATTTTGGGGATTATTTAGCAGGATTGCGATGTTAAAATATATGTCAGGCGGAAGAACAATTTACCACCATATGCAGTGCGCACACATGATAGCACATCTCCACACTACACCACTCTGGTCTCAGTGAAACCAGCTAATGTTACAGTCACTTCATTATCATGTCCTCTTGGTAAAGACTACTTTCACTGGGCAGAAATCAGTCACCATCCTAATTTAAATAAGCATTTAATGTTACCAGTAGGACCAATCACTAAC
This sequence comes from Lutjanus campechanus, assembly GCA_027495735.1. NCBI lineage: Eukaryota > Metazoa > Chordata > Actinopteri > Lutjaniformes > Lutjanidae > Lutjanus > Lutjanus campechanus. The sequence goes on along the minus strand of JAJHUR010115223.1, from coordinate 29,128 downwards.
ATTAGCTGCAGAACAATAGAAATCCAGTTAGCTATCTCAGTACTACTGAAAAAAATATTTTGGGACTTGGTGATGCTGGTGACCGGGATGTGTGTATGTCAGTTTACTTGAAGTTTGTGTTAATGGCATGCTTAACAAAAAATATTTAATTGTGCATAATTAGCGCTCTTAATCTAAATGTGCATTTATGCATAACAAAGGAAGGAATCACCGGACAAACAATTAATAAACCTGCTATGAACATAAAACATTTTATTAGGCTAAACAGTTTCACCATGTTTGGTATTGAGGTAATCCAAAAGTAATGGAAAGTAATCAAATTACATTAGCTTAAAATTGGATTAGGTTGGCTAATGGCTGCATTTTCTAATAATTAGTAATTATTAGTAATTGGTAACTGTGTCAGAATACATTTTTAATGCAACTTTACTATTTGTATACACTGAAATTAATTTTGCACAGATGTACAGAGCTGACCATTTCTGTCAAGCAGTGTACCTCCAGTTTGTAATATAGGCATTGCTTTATATATTTTTAAGTCTCACACACGGGCACAGATAAACCTGAGGACATTATGTGGGTTATTTTTCCAGACTTCAGAAAGCTGCCTCTACATCAACTGTGACATTTATACAACTGTGTTCATCAGCTTGGTGGTACTTTTTGTGACAAGTAAACTTCATGTGAAATTGGCTGGGTGCCCTTTTAGATTTAGGCTAAAATCAGGTTCAGAGCCACATCATTTACACACATACAGAAAATACTCAAGTGAATCTTTGTTGAACATTTACTTATTGTTAAGTGATAATAGATTGACGCCAGAAGGAGTGTTATCCAAAGCTGCATCACCACTGGCGTCACCTGATTTCTGCTTTTGAGCCTTCAGTTCATGTGTAAGAGAAACACCCTCACCATGGCTTCATTTAATTCATTTTTCACTATGAATTTACAGACTGCTCTGCCATGCAAAGGACATTTTTGCCCAGTCTCCTTAAGAGGTCATCAGCAGCACAGGCCCCACAGGTGTAATCCCATTTACTTTGATCCTCTGTTTTTATGTCCTCGTTAAAAGCTGCTGAAGTAGCAACATGGTATTAGTAAATACGCAGCTGGAATATATATGAGCATTAATCATTCTTGGTAGTGAACAGGGCACAGCTACCTTACTGGAAATTGGGAACTGTGCAGAAATGATGCATTGGGCTGAATTGAATTTAGGTAGTTTTCCTTTAATTAAGACGAGGAGTTCTGTACCTTACAGCATGTATTACATCAAAATGTGCAGCACCACATTTCTTTCTTATTGCTTTATCAGAAGACATTTATTCAAACAAGCCTCTCTAAAAAAAAGAAACAACGTGCTATTACTGCGCGTATCGAATATTTTTAACAAAGTTATCAAACTCTTCCATCTGGATTATGCTGAAGAAGCCAATGATGTGGTCTAGAGCAAAAAAAAAAAAAGCCCAGGCATTATAAAGAAGCTCTTTTAAAGTCTGAGTCATATCATGTATACGCGTATTCACTTTTCTTTTCTTTTTTTTTTTTCGTTGAATGTCATTGCTGTGATGGTTTTATTGCTTTAGACCCCTCTGCCGGGCAGGTTAGAGGAGCGACTGCACGACTGATGAGCGTGGCAGGAAATTGGCAGATGGAAGCATCCATTTCACCGCTAATTAGGGGGTCCAGAAGCCCGCCGACTGACAGGGTTCAACTGGGCAATGTAGTGCCTGCCAGCTCCCATCCCGTGCGCTTTATAAAACGCTCTTTAATTCCCCGGCACAATATCATTAACTTTGTAAGTGGATGAACACAATGGACAAGCAATTTAATTAACTTCTACCATTGAATGTTGGAGGGGAGACTAAATGAAATTAATGCACAATATTTCCCAGGGAGGCAGCCAACCTTGGGAGTGGGTCTGGATTGTTGGCAGGTCAGGCGCTGCCGTGGGTTTGGCCAATTATGCCTTGTTTAGACCCATCCATAATATTTTCCTCAAAAGAAAATAAAATCAGTGGTTTTGAGATCAATCATGAGCGCATGTCGCTCTGCATTCTGGGAGATTTTAGAATAATGAAGTGGAAGCCCGGAAACACTCTGCCAAAAGCCTTTGGAATCTACAGAGCTAAAATACAGGTATCATAACTGATCCCTACAGCAGAGGGGGTTTACTTTAAATAGATGATCAATAAATGGATGAATGGATCCAGGTTGGTTTTGGGAAATGTAGAAAATATTTTGGCTGATTGTGGATCAAGGGATGGGAATGTTGGATGGTCGGTCTGTCCATCACTTTGGAATTATCTTAACAACTATTGGATGGATTTCCATGCAATTCTGTACAGACGTTCATGTTTTCCAGAGGTCAAATCTATTTTATTTGGTGATCACTTGTCTCCTCATCCAGCAAGTCAGAATTTTCCCTTATTTAGTGAATTATTTCTATAACTACTGGATGGATTGGCACCAACTTTGGTACAGGCATTCATGGGCCCTAAAACATGCATTCAAATGACTTTGGTGATCCATGGATTTTCCTCTTACGCCACCAGCAGGGTGCTCCTGGTACTTGTGAATTTTTCATAATCCCTTGACTTTTCAGCTCACTCTGTTCATCATTAGGTCAATTAGGCATTCGTTTTCTGGCCAAACTGTGGGGGATGATCCGTACAAGCCGTAGACCAACGACGATCTGTTGCACCCCTAGTATATAGCTGTTAATAATAATTCAAAATCAGTATTTGGAAGGAAAAATGTTATTAGAGCATCTCTTTGTCAGGCGGAGATCCTTTTAATAAGATGCATCGGCACATTGTTCACTAGTGCAGTCGAGATTCCCTCTGGAACTGGATATCTTATTCATTTAATGAACACTGGTATATAAACCACCTAAACACAGTTAAAACATGCTGGTGCTCCAGAATGAAGAAGAACAAAAAGTAAGAAGTGGCAGCATTTTGAGGCAAATCTTCCCAGTAATATTTCATGCATGACATTTGTTTGCAACTTTTTGGCTGCTCTTGAACGTTGCCCTGAGAACACAAACAAACCAAGGGCCAAATGCAGCAACTGACATCAAATTAGTCCCTGAATTGCAAAAAAGCAAATGAACTACAGGTCTGAAAACAGGTCTGTTAGTATTTTTGGTGTTGTTAACATATGCTGCAGATGAGAATTATTACAGTATTTCAGCATAAAAGGGCTCGTCTGACCATATTTTGATGCTGCAGCTCTGTATTATCCACTGTAGCCACAATACCAGGCAGAATGAGGTTCAGGTGGTCTGGATATGCTCTTCCTGTTTTAATTGTGAGGGATCAATACTAGACCTGCTTTGCCATGTAAACCAATTTTCTTCCTGGGTTTGCTCATGATCCCTCATGGGGACAGTGGAAGAGCATTAAGGGAGAGTAAACTTAACTTAAATCTTAATTACTGTGAAATAAATAAGTAAATTTATGTTAACCTGTTTCCTTTTAGTATATCTTTGCACAGTCTAATTCCTTCCCTCTGTCCCTTACCTATAGCCCCCCCATCACACACACACACAAACACACACCCCAGAGACAAGGGCTCCTTCAGGACGTGACGGATGGCTCCAACACTCAGGCCGCTTTCAAATCACAGGAAGTGACAGAGGAAGTTTTAATGAGAGTTTTGTCTGTGTATCCAGTCAGGCCTTCCAGGCAGCCGATGAATAATAGACACTGTGGCTCAATACTCTGAATACTCAATCAATGGCACTGGGAGAGGGCCTTGGCAAACACATATGGCAGCCCGGGGTGGGCGGTGGGCTCAGGAGGGGTAGAAAATACTAAGGCTTCTCCATCTGTATCTCCGGGCTGAAAAAGCAAGCCATCTCTATTGATGCTGCTCACTTTTGTGCCGGGGTGTTTTCCTTGCCGGGGATGACAAACAGGCTGTTTGTGCAGTATTGGAGATTTGTGCAGAGAGGCTCCTGTGAAGGTGCTCTTTTAGCCCCAGATCCTGCATATCAATGGGTCCCTTGCTGGGACATAAAGGGCTGATCTTGAAATAGATATGTGGATTCTTACATTCAACAGCTGTCAGAGCACATAGCATGCTGTTCTATTGTCTGCTGGAGGATTCAGCCTTTACTCTGTGATCTGGAGTATGTTTAGAATGTATCCATGCTGGTCCTCAGTGACTAATGAGGATATTATGCACCTATTAGTCAGAGCTTATGTCTCTGCCTCCTCCTCTAAGCTGTTTTGACATAGCATGTGTTTCTGATATATCGCAACACCATTTCTTCATGACAGCATATCTGATTGACCTTTCCGATAAGACTGTGCGTGTGTGTGTACATTTGTGAGTTGTTTTTTTTAGTCATGTTTCTGTGTGCAGGTTTATGTGGAAGTGTGGCATCACTCGCGATTTGACAGATGAGGGGACTCCAGGGATTTCTGAGCAATGGGATATAAACTGCAAAACAGCCCATTTTGTCTCTGCTGTCTAGAGGGTAAAATGCCACAGAAAACCCTGAGGAGATGTTTCTCTGAGGTGGCTGTAACAAGCTTGTAGCCTGAACATTAGAGCTGCAATGATTAGTCGATTGAAAGACAATTTGTTTCCAACTTTTTTGATTATCAATTAACATCTTTAAATGTCTTGTTTTGCCCACAAGACATTCAGTTTACTGTCATAGAGGAGTAAAGAAACCCAGCATACTTGTATGCAAATTAAGACTTCAACTAATAGTTATTTTCTTTATTGATTAAGCTGCTGATTATTTTGTAATTTCTTGTTTTGTCAGACTAACAGTCCAAGACTAAGATAAGTTCAACTTGGCTTCATAGTTGACTTAGAAAACCAGCAAATATTCTCATACACGGAGGTGGGACCAGTGAATTTGGGGGATTTTTACCAATGAAATTACTAAAACAATTAATCTGTTCCCAGAATTGTTGCCACTTAATTTTTTATGTTCACTGACTAATCAGATCAGCTCTAAAATGCACACACAGTCTGTCTGCACAGTGAAGCATTGTAACCAACATTTCGGTTTGTGTTTTAGTGTAAAGTGTTTTAGATGATCTGGGTCAACTGTTGCCTCATTTGGAACCCCTCAGACACCAGTCTTTTCATTGTCACTTACTCTGTCTATTATTTTCTTGGTGACAAATGTTGGTTAGTGTTTCCCAAAAGCCCAAGATGACGTCCTAAAAAGTCTTATTTTGTCCATAACCCAAATATATTCAGTTTACTGACATAACAGAGTAAAGAAACCTCCTTTTACATAGAATTACCAGTCATCCCGTGGTTTGCAGGGGAGGGACGTTACCACAATGAGCAGTAATCTAAAATCTGCACTTTTGATCAAAGATATACAATGTGCACATTTGAAACCACATCTTATACAACAAATTGTGTGTTAAAATGTAGGCATACAACCTAAACAGAGTTAAAAAAGATGATTAATATCCTAATGAAAACATTGATTTTCAACCACAGTTAACATCTTTTGAGTGAGCCTCCCTTGTTACATGATATCTCAAAAACACCTTGAAGTAATTTCTTCAGATGTGGCACAAATGTTCGCTTTGACTTAACAATGAACTGATTAGATTTTCGTGGTCAAAGGTCAAGGTCGCTGTGACCTCACGCCCAGTCCCATTCTTTTGAATGCAATATCTCAGGAACACCCGGACAGAATTTCTTCAAATTTGGCACAAACGTTCACTTGGATTCAAGGATCAATTGATTAAAATTTAAGGTCAAAGGCCAGTGTGACTTCACATAGCATGTTTTTGGTTATAACTCAAGAATTTATATGCTAATCATGAGAAAATGTGACAGGAATATCTAATAGGATAAAATGATGAAGTGATGGTATTTCATATCCAAAAGGTCAAAGGTCACCTTCACTGTGACATTATAATGTTCAGTTCAAAATAGTCTTTAAGTGAAAACAGTATATTTCTGACTGGAAATTATTCTCTGGAATTATACATGTCAATATTTTGATAACTTCTAAAAAAAACATTCAGTACAATTCATACCTTTTTATTAAATTCCCTCAAAATCTTCACTACACGTATTATGTGAGTCTGGACAGACGTGGATGTAAACTGGAACCTGACTGGTTGGTGGAGGCATACAACCGCAAGGCGGTAATTCTAGGTTCCTATTAAAACCCTCATTGGACACACATGCTCATCACTAAGCTCGACAAACCCATAATCCTGCACTTTGCTAGTGTCTGGGGGAGCGCAGAACATTACTCTGTACTGTACAGTGACACTGTGATGACACTGGAGTGTGTATGTGTCAGCTCTCTTGGGACTGGCCACTCTCCCTTAGCACAGATTGGAGGTGAGACCTTGAAGAAAAATTATTACTTTTATGTTTGCTTTATGGCTCATTTTTCACATTAAACGCAGAAAATCTATTCAGAGGTCACAGAATTCCTGCTTCTCTTCGTCGGCCAGAACTAATTTTTGCAGCCCTCGGTATCGATAAAGCATTCAGCGGAGCAAAGTATGCAGGCTATGTACTGCAGCTCTCAAGTCTCTATTTTCCACGAGCCAGTCTATTGGGACTTGTTCAGCCCATATCTGCTGGGGTTTTGGAAATGTCAACTACACACGAACACGCACACTCATGCACATGGACAGCGAGTTGAGCTGCCGTTGTGTCAGCGTGCCCTTATCTGTGAACGTCGGGGCCAATACAACTCGTGATAAGAGATAGCATTGCCAGAACGAGCCATAAAACCCCAGCTTTTATGGCGTGGTTATTGTCTTTCTGTCTACGATTATGGTGATTACTCATTTCCCCTTACCTCCCCCTCAGCCCTCATGGTGCACTTAATAGACTGCATTTTACTAATGGAAAATTAAGTAGCCGCCATGGCAGTGGGGTTTATAAATATGTAAAATATACTTTTAATTATTTCAAGTGAATCTGGCAGCTAATCAATAAAGAGGGACGTGACAAACATACGTTTGACACAGACCACTGTAAAGCTACTGGTAAAAGATAAGCATGGCCTGTCAGCGCAGTCCAGCCCTAATGAATATTTTGAGGCTGTCATGTAAGGAGACAAATGGATTAATTGCGCCCTGCTAATATAATAGCTTCTTCATGAAGAGTGCAGGAGGGAGGCAGAGGAGAGGAGAGGAGAGGAGAGGAGGGAGAGCACAGCAGCTGCGAGGGTCTGAACCCCGATGTCAAATAAATATTTATTAGGGTTGAGGGTTAAGTAGATTTTTGCGATTACACGGATAGCCACTTAAGCATAGTTGTTTATCATTTATTTGAAAATTGATTCATGCCGATTTGTTTGATGTCATATGATTTTTTTTTTCTTTTACTCTCAGGCACTGAGGGATCAGCCTCCACTGAGAGACTGAGAGAGACGGTGGTTATTTGGAATTAAAGTGAAGGGTTTGATCATTAACTTCTTTAGTTCTCGTATTTTCAACAACAGCTGTTGAAGACTCTCTGCGATTGTTTTGGGGCTTTGGGGTCAAGTGTAATTTTCTTTCAGCCAGTGAGTGTACTTTTGAGGGCTTAATGATCATTTTGAAAATCCACATCACAATTTCCCAGAGCCCAAGAAACATACAGATGAATCGGTTACCCAATATTATCAAAGATATTGGCCTATCAGCTATATCAGTTTCTCAGAGTAGGAGAAAATTAAGATTGAAATACAAAAAAAATCTTGAATGAGGCCTGTTGTGCCACAATAACATTTCAGCTTCTTTTTTATTATAACAAAAATTGTGTTTTAGCATCGTCAGTTTCATTAGTTTGATTTAGGACTCAACAGTTAATCGAAATATTAGTAAAATCACAATATGTCCAATTCTTTTTTTATACAGACCCCAACAAATGTCACATCTTCATTTTCTTTATTCTATAAGTGCAGATATGAAACCTTGCAGATTGTGTTGCATTGTATTCCTTCATTTTATAGGCAGCATTTTATATGGACTGTATTTGATTCTTTTTCTTAATCCAGGTTTTTTCTATTTGTTTTTTAAATTTATAGTTATTTATTGCAATTAAAAATGCCAATAAAAGTTTACAGTTTCTGTGCCCTGATGTAATTTTGGACAATTAAATTAACTGTAAAATATCTTAGTTACAAGTGTTTGATATGAAGGATTATTACAATATCCACAAATATATCATGGGAACTTTTTTGCTACCTAATATCAGATTAAAACCAAAAAGATTTCCAGAGAATAGAAGAAAATCCTCATATTTGAGCCCCTGGAACCAGTGAATCTTATTTTTTTAAACCATTTTCCATTTGCTTAATTAGTTATTAAAACTTTTGTTTATTCATTTTCTGAATAAACATCTGACAATCATCATATTGGTTAATCAGCCGATTGTTTCATCAGAAGTACGCTGACTTTCCAGAGAAATTGCAGTTCTGCAATTTGATTTCTAATAGAGTGAAATACATCCTTTTTTTTCACTATAATTTTCCATGTGTCATATTTCAAAATTGTCATTTTTACTTGACTGCCCACTGAAATATTCACACAGCAGCAGTTAGCATGTTGGCACCATTTTGACAAATAGCACGGCTTTCCCTCCCTCGGCCTGTTTTCCTATCCATCTCTGTCTCTAAGTCTGTTGTTGGCACTTTAAGGTGAAAGCGAACATAAAGACAAGTGAGCACAAATAAGTGTAGGGGGCCTTCCTGGAAGCCGTCCTCTCGCAATGGGAAGCTGTGACCTTGAGTCCTGCCTTCGCCCAACGCCGTCCCCTCTCATACACGCACCCCCACCTCCCTTTTCCCTTTTTCTCTGTCCTCCATCAGAGCAGGGGAAGGAATGAGGGAGGGAGGGGAGCGCGGCGGAGGGTTCGGGTCACCAGCCGCTGTTCTCATCAATTAAATGTGCGACAGTGTTTTCCGTCGGCTGAACTTATATGTCAAGGAGATGGGCAGGACCTCATGTTTGTGCTTTTGACAAATCAGCAAATGTTTAATCTCAAGATGTGCCGGCGCTCATAAATAATGCAGAGGCCGGGCCCAAACTCTCTCCCAGAGTGCCAGAGAGGGGCGTCTGCACCCGGCCTCAATAGGAAAAACGCAGGAAAACCCTCCAGACTAAATCCTCCTTCATGCCTAGAGCCTTTTCTTCTACAGATGTCTCCTCCTTCTTTTGATCACACCCCTTCAGCCTCACTTCATCACTCCTCTTTCTTTTACTGTACCTGAGGAAGACAGTCTAATCTTATATATTATCTCACTGTATTCTAACTCTTTTTGTCTTTAGCCATCTTTTATCTCCGCTCACTTATGTTTTAATTTGGTCGCTCTGGTCTTTCTAGTAAAAGTTACTCACTAGCCTCTGCCTCTCTCTTTGAGGGCAGAAAGGAGACTCAGAATTATCCTGAGCCAAAGGTCTGCTATCTCAAAGACACAGGGGATTGAGCTTGAGCTTTGCCTCCATTTGCCCTAAATGTAAAGAGGGCAACAGAAAGCAGTGTAGTGGACTGTGAACCGCGTCAAATCCCCCTCTGCACGACTCTCACTTCTTCCCACAGACTTTGATTGGCTTGTTCCCCGACTGGGAAAGTTTCCTGATTGTTCACAGGGAAAATTAAGATTTTAAGCCTATTGAAGTTGATCTTTGCTCATTCAAAAGTCCATCTGAATGTGTCCTTTGAAAGCTCAAATTGTTGACTCGCCACATTAGAAGACTCTGAGCCCGAGAATGGGGTGTACAGAGACTGTGCTGCTGAGTGTACTGTACTGAGAGCACGTTGCACCTGTTGTTGTGTAGTTGATGGTGTGTAGTGTTTGTGGCTTCCCATTGAGCGGAGCTATGGGAAGTGTGCTCTGGAGTGTGTTAAAGAGTGAGGCTCTATACTATAAGCCCAGTTTATCAGTCAAGCATTCTCACTTTAGGTCAATCCTTTGCACGCTCAACACTGTGAAAAGGTTATGAACAGGGTTCTTGGAAACTAGAGAAATAATGTGATAAATTTGAGCTCTTGATTGGTTGGAAATGTAGCAAAAAATGTGTGAAATGTAAGGAAAGGCAAGTTTATTTGTACAGCACATTTCAACAAAGCAAAGTGCTTTACATTAAACATAACAGGTATCAGGAAAAAAATGTAAAAGCAACAAGGTGATATAAAAAGACATTTCAAACAAGAGTCAAATAGAAAATAAAAATAAGACAGGAGAGAAAAAATTACAGTGCAGTTTAAGATATTAATCAAAAGCTACAGATTTACTTAAATGAAAGGCAGAGACAAACATCCTGCCTTGATTTAAAAGAACTGACTTGCATCAGACTTTTCTTGGAGATATGTGGTGCATAAAAACTAAAAACTGCATCTACATGTTTAGTTTTGACTTTGGGGATGTAAAGTAGACCTGTTCCAGGCTGGTTCATAATGTAGCAGCCAGAGCAAGCACTGACTAGTCCACTGGTGATATGGTTGTGTAAGTTTGTGCGTTGTCTCCATAGTTATGGTAACATATTTGTAGTTTTTCATAATCTGAGCTAGTGGTAGCACATAGATGTTGAACAGAAGAGGCCCCAGGATGGAGCCTTGGGGAACTTCACAGGTCATTTTTGCTCAGATGTGTAATTACCTATAGACGCAAAGTAGTCCCTGTCCTTTAAGTAGGATTCAGACCAGTTTAGTACTGTGACAGAAAGTCCCACCTGTCCATGTAGGAGTTCCATTCCCTCTTTCATGTGGAGTATCTTTATGTGTGAAGTGATTTGATAAATCTTGACTGTACTGACGTATTGAATTCTTTCAATATGAAAATATGTCCAATCTCACAAATACTTTTCCTCTTGCAGGCTCTCGGAAGTTTCTACTTTATCCACGAGTCTTTGAAAAACATCCACCAGTTTGATTTCAAAGGTGAGTGCCCCCCTCCAACACACGGACACATATACATCATCTCCACTGTCTCGAGATGAAATCCTCAGATCGTGCCCCCTCATCCCACCCCTGCATGTCACACACAACCATTTACAGGCTATTCCCGCTTCCATCAAAACTAGCGAGCTAAGATTGGCTTTGAGGATAATGTAAAGGGAGGGGGACAGAATGGTAATGCTTATTAATATTAGGATTTAATTCATAAGATTTCAGGCCTACGGTAATGGTGTGTGGCGGGTTATTGGACAGTTACGGTGGTCTCATCAGCCTGCGGTGTCAGAGGGCCCTGGGGTCCGGCGGCCGCGCTAATTAAAGAAGGGATATAGATGTGGAGGCGCCTCGCTTCCTATTAGACCCAAGTCAGCATTAGCACCAGTTACCCCAGTGAAGGACAGGGCGAAGGTGGGGGAGGGGTCGAGAGGGGAGAGGACCACTCCTCATGTATACACATGTATTTAAAGATTTGGTTTCTAGTCAGAATTACTGAAACTACTGTCAATACTGTGTAGCTTTGTTGATTTTTTTTTTGTCCTGGGACCACAGCAGACATTTTGAGTGGTCGTACTAGAAAAAAGCACAGATGTTGCGACAACATTAACACCGACTTTGTTCAAGAGTCCCATTATGACATAGTTTCATGATAAAGGCCCTTTGGGTGCTCATTAAGAGAATTAATTTTAGAGAAATTCAGATTCACAGATGCACAGATTGAAAGTGAAGTGACACAAGTCAATAGAGTCGGCTCACAGATCAATGTAATACTCAAAGAGGGTTCACAGAGATATGTAAAATCCTCAAAATTGTAATTTCTGTTGTAATCTATAGTTGGTGATGTATATATGTACAGTTAAACACAGTGGTCTGACCTTTCTGACACCCCTGCTTATGTCATGTACCGTGTTGCTTTGCTGTGTTCTTTGATAAACCACCCAACGGTGACATCTCACCACCAGTTGCATAAACTGCTGTGGGTAAACTTTGGGGCTCAGCAGGTAAATTAGGTCTCCAACCTGTTGTTATTAATGTGATATGAAAGCATAAAACATTCATTTTAGATATATGAGATGTACACGCTTTGAAATAACATCATGCAAAACATTCAACATGTTTCGGATCAAATTGTATGTAAATGTGCAGAGGTTTTCTACCCAGAAGTTACTGTAAACAATTATTGTTTGTTATTTGATAATGAATAATAATATACATTTCCTATATTTATTGGGCGTCCTTCGTCATGATGTGATTTTGTATCACAAAAATATGTTTTTGCTGTACTACAAAGCAGGATTTGGGGTTAGCGAGGTAGCTTCAGGATAAACTCTGGTGTTTCAGTCTTACAACTGTGGTTCACTTCTTACCGGGGTCCATCGCTATGGTAACTTATGCTGAACACCTGACCTGCACCAGAGCAGGTTATATTAAGAAAGATAAGGAATCAGCTTGGATCAGCTCAGATAAAAACAACACCTATTAAATTGTACTGAGCATCACCAATATCGCATTTCAGTAAGCATATTGACCTCTAAAAATTGTTTTATATTTACTTTTTATTTGCTCCCAAGTCTGTTTTATTAATGACCGGCTGGTGTGTTGTCCTCAAAGTGTGTATCCATATGAAGAAGAAGAAGAAATAGATTATTTAAAACATTTACTTTTAGCATATGACTGCAGATCGGATGACAAACAAATGATCTGTGTATTTATTAAATTATATATTTTTCTGCAAAATCTATCTGACACTACAGAGGATGCAGTTAAAAGAATGAGGCTAAAGTAGGCTTGTCCATGCTGCAATTGGTCGAACGCTGCAAACACCTCCCCGTTTATGTGCTTATAACCTCAGTTCTCCTTCACATGTTTAATCAAGTCACCCTTGGCAGAGATACTTGAGCTTGAATATGGACTTTGTGGTCACATTGGTCCTCTTTAAGTGTCAAGTCAAATTTATTTATGTAGCCCACAATCACCAACACGAAACATACAACACCCTCTATCCTTAGACTCTTGATTTATGCTCCATATTAGAGCTGCATCAATTAATTGAATAGTTGTCAACTTTTAAATGACAAGTGATTTTTCTCTAAAAGTGAATATTTTCTGGTTCCTTTACTCCCCAATGACAGTTAACTGAATGCAATTGGGTTATTGACAAAACAAGACATTTGAGTATGTCACCTTGGGCTTTGGGAAACACTGACATTTTTTCTCCACTTCCTGACCAAACAAATAATTGATTAATTGAGAAAATAACTAACAGATTAATTGACAATGAAAATAATCATTAGTTGCATCCCTGCTTCGCATGCAATAGTTGTTGTCTTCACTGTAAAGGAGAGTAAAAAGGAGAATCACTGCTCCTGGTCGGCCCGGTTATTTTATGTTCTTGTTATTGTTGACACAGAACTACAGCGATCATCCAGTGAGATCAACAACAGACTTATAGTTGAATTTTACCCACGTTGTGACCTCTCACACTCACCTCTCCAGCTGAATACAGATGTTCTTCACTCTGACCAGCAGGTGGTGCAGTTGTCTGAGAAAGCCAAAGTTGCTCTGGCTTCCAGTGAGCTCTAATTGCATTAGGAGATTCAGACTCACACATGGGGTCTCCAAAAATTAACCTACCACGTTTATAACAATAAACTGCCTCTGTCTCTGTGTATCTACCTCCTCCCTCCCCTCTCCTTCTATCTCTGTCATTGCTTCTCCACTTCAGCCAAGAAATTCAAGAAGGTGGTGGGGAAGGAAACCTACTCGGAGACACTAGAAAGCACACCCTCGCTGGAGAAGGAGAAGTTTCCACAGGACTACTTTCCTGAGGTGGGTAATGTAATAAAGCACGGCAGCTCACTGCTGGGACGTGGACTGACAGCTGTCACAGTGAGAGGTGGATGTGTCATGATGAATGAACACACAGCTCTTTTATTGTATACAGTATCCAGGTGTGAAAAAAAGTTGGTAAATTTACTCATTTGAAATTCAGTATCCCCTGAATTGCCCCTAAATAAGATTGCAAAAGAAATCTTGCTTAATACTTTAACCATTGAGGGTTTTTCTGCAAAAAAGAGGTTTCTTTTTCCCTAATTTTTTATTGATTTTCCAAAGGCCATTTCATTTTCTCTGTTTCTTTTTTATTGTTTGTTTTACAGTCCAAAGTCCTGCTGACACGTGGCTGATTTGAAGACAAATCAGTCAAAAAATTCATATCAGGAAACAGAGAAAGTCCTTGTTGTATCCGCCGTGTCCCGTGTAGCAATTCTCCGCTCACTCCGCTGTGTTCGGTTTCCTGGTTTTGGCGCGGTGTGCCATCAGAGGGGAGCTGAGCGCTGAGCATAGCTGTGCTGATATAGTAATAAAGAGCACGACCGCCCGTGTGTCATCCCCGCACTCCCCACTCATCTGTCAACCATGCTCCGACGGCCGCCTCTGCAAATATATGCAAAACAGATGGATACGGCCCCTTCACACACTTCCCCCCAATTTCCGTCTCTTTCACACACTGCAGGACTCCCCACCCCGAGCCACCCTAGACATACACACAAACATTTGCATTCACACACACCCAAACAGCCTCACGTCTCAGGTTCCCACTTTCCCATTCCAGAGATGATCTAAAACCAATTACACTGATTGAGGCGCAAAGCCATTTAAAATGATTACAGCGAAAGCATTGTTCTGCGTTTAACGGGACAAGCAAAGAAAACCACAAAACAAACGTGGCATGGCACAGCGTGAGAGGGATGAGGGGAGTGATGTAGAGAGAAAGGAGGCGTGGGGGGGGGGCAGATGAGAAAAGTTTTGCCCCGTGATTTATGCCTCTTTCCCGGCCGGGATATGAATCTGGGATGATGCTCCAGAGAGCAGCACTCCAGATAATGTTAGCCCATTTAAAAAGAGCAGATTTGTGTAGTCTATCAGGGTCGCCGAGTATTTTTTTTTCTCCTCCTCCTCCCCCCTCCTCCGGCCCCTCCGTAGTGAGAAATTGGTTGTTATCATAGATCACAGATACTGCTCAAACCTCTTATGAAAGATGAATTAATTTCACTAATGCTTTAATGCAAAGCTCTCATGAGGGAGGCAGACTGGTGATAACCCCTGCCTCGTCCCCGCTTCCTCCGCTAGTGATTTATGCCCTCTTTTAGTAGATGAAACCGCCTAGATTTGCCATCCATCTGCAGCTTTGAGGAATCCTATTACACAGGGATCTTGGACCGGACAGAATGCCACGCAGAGTCCCAAACCAGTTGCTTGAGTCCCAGCGCTCAGTTTTGGGTCTTGCAGCCTTAGATGTGTGGTGGAACTATTGTACCAAATGGGGAAAGATACAGGTGAATGACCAAACAACCAAATGATTTAAAGTCAATAAAAAAAAGACACTGAGGGCAGGTGTCTTGTTTTACATGCTCATAACTAATTAATTAAAATGATGAAATAATCATGGGTATTTAAAATTCATCCAGTTTGTCAGAGGGACTCCTCTGAGAAAGGTTAGAGAGTGACAGCAGACAGCTCAGGTGGCTGCTGGGAGATGGATGTGTGTGTTTCTCAGCTTGTGTCTTACCTTTACAGTCGCCCATTAATAAAGTGTCACTGAGCAAGCTGCTGATGACATCATGGTGGGAGGGCTGCGTGTGTGTGTGCGTTGGTTTGTGTATATAAAAGAGAAACCAAATGTCACTCAGTGCATTTCACTGCACTTGAGTGGTGCGTGGCAGTTTAGACACATGAAGTGTGTGTCCATATTTACAAAGGTTCACAAGGGTCCATGTGCAGAATGCAGTGTGGAGCTGCAGTTGTTACTTTAATGATTGATTCTCCTGCAAATTATTTTCAAGAATAATCCCCAGATCAATCATTTTGTCTATAGAATTGTGCACAATGTCCAACGCAATTTCCCAGAACACAATTTGTTAATTTTGTCCACAACTAGAACCAGACAGATATACTGGTCAACTGAAATTATCTGACTCATATTGATCTAGCACAGCTATATCAGTCTATATCAGTATAGACATATGTCTGATTTATTTTAACAGTACATAATGCAGATTGTTGTTATTTATTCTTTTTTTGTTTGTTGTTTTATTGGCACTGTTTTATGTTTTTGTGATTTTTGTGTACATATGTTTCCCTCTCCAAAGAGCACCTCAAACAAACTCACTTTGAGACCAGGAAGCGTTCCTACCAAACATTTTTTGTTAGTATTTTATGTATATTTGATCCCTTTTCTTAATGCAAGTTGTTCTATTTGTGATTTTTTTTTATTTACATTTATTTATTATTAAATTAATTATTAAAAATACCAATGAAAGTTTGTTTCAGTCCACTGATGTAATTTTGGATTATTTCTATATACTGTAAATTTAGATTATTAATTGATAAATCAATATCAAAAGTTTTTACTCCCTCATATTGGTATCAGTGCCAAAAATCCAGTATCTGTTGAGCTCTATCCACAACCCAAAGATGTTTAATTTACACAAATATTAAACAGAGAAAAGCTGGTGAAATGCTTGGCATTTCTGCTTGAAAAATAAACAAATACTTCATTATTAAAGTAGGTAATTTTCGGTCATGTGGCTTATCAATTAATTGACTAATTGTTTCAGGTCTGGTGCAGCGCAGGCTACAGTTCACCCTCAAATCAAATCAAAAAACAAATTTTTCCTCTGGCCTGTAGTGCTGTTTATCCATCTAAATTGTTTTGGTGTGAGATTTGGAGATATCTTCTGTAGAGATGTCTGCCTTCTCTCGAATATAATGGAACTAGATGGCACATGGCTTGTGTCTATCTGCCGTCAAAAGAAAATAGTTCCTACATGAAACTGCTCACAACGAGGTCTGTGGATTGTCTTGAATCACAAGGTCATGATTTCTGGAAAGAGACAATGCAATTGAATGTTTTTTGATTATGGGGTGAACTGTCTCTTTTATGACCTGCCAGTGCAGAAAGAGAGCAATCAGAAATTAAACCTTATGTCCTTTTTTTTCAGACCAATATCACTTGACATTAAGAACCTTTTTGTTTTAACCTAGATCATGCTCTTGGAGGCTTTCTATTTCAGCTCTTAAAAGTGGCCAAAGTCAATGTCATAAAATAAAATATTGGGTAAAATCACTTTACATTCACACTTCCCGCTTGTGGCCTTTTCTGCTCCTACCGTAGTTTGATTCTGATTTAAGTGACAACCCCTCCATATGCAAAACATCAGTTCTTTCCGTAATCCCACCCTGAGTTATGGCTGTAAGTGAAGGAGAGAGAAGCAGGGACATTAATTGAAATGCTGAATAAGAAGGAAGTGGACAAAATTGTGGGCGCATTTCTTTTGAAAGGTCGCCGTGATGGATTTGGCGGCTTGTCGTTTCCCGTTGTTCCGTCAATCTCTCCGCCTCCCCAGTGGGCATTAATATATTTATTTGTTTGGCGCAGTAATACATGCCTCCAAAAACCATTGCATCATAAGGATTTGTCATTGCCTTATATAAATAAAGTATACGACCCAGACCTTAATGTGCCCTTGCTATTGATTGTTTTACACAGCCGTAGAAAAAAAGAAGAAGGAGAGAAGGGGAGGAAATAGCAGACAGGCTGTAGATCAACATCCATATGAGTTTGTATTTGTTGTTTGGCACCATGAGCGTGTCCATAAAAGCATTGACTTTTCATACCCTTTTAGTGCCCTCTGTAGTAAGCTCTGATACGGGGCTGCGATTACTTTCAAGTTCTGCCCCCGATGAAAGTTAACTTCCCTCATGTTTTCCCCCTTTGATTTAAACACCATACGTGATTCATAGATGCGATGCGTACGTTAAGGAGATGAAGTCATTTAAACTGGCATTGCTTGTAAAATGCTCCCCGCATTTATCACCAGACAAGACACCTGTGACACAGATGCTGTTCTCTGTGACAGGCGTGATCCATGAGACCGCAAGGAGCTCATAAACGAAGGGATAATGTTGATATGAAAGCTAAATGAAGGTTTTCTACGCTCATTTTTTGTATACAGAAGGATCAGACAAATTATGTTGATTTTACAACTACTGCAGAAATCCCATTTAAGCTCCTTTTTGGCTCTTTTTCTTTTTCTTTTTCTTAAAGCGTTTGGCATTCCTACCAGTTGTGAAAGTTTACTGGAAATCTGTACTCAAGTAGCAGTACTCTTACATTACTGAAATATTTCTCAACTTGAGGTAAACTACTTATGTTAAAAGAAATCCTACAAAATATTCCTCTCAAAAAACTGCTAAGAGTATTAGTTACTTTTAGCCAGTAATGTTTAATGTATTATCAATAGCAGGTATTCAATCGAAAGGGGTTTCTGTTTCTCCCAATCTTGGTCCACATAAAAAAAAAATCAGTTTAAGTGAACACTATATTTAGAATATTTTCACCCTTTTACCTTGCTTACAGCTGTTATATGAGCCAAATATCGCTCTCTCTAAACCAACCAAACAACACTGTCAAAATCAGTAATTTTACCTCATAACACAGGAGTGTCTGGTCGACCACTGCCTCGATATGTTAGCTTGTTTGTGTTATTGTGTGACTTTGTTGCTTTAAAAGGCCACAGGGGAAAGTCACACAACACAAACACAAACAAACTACGAGACTGAGGTAATGGTGTTTCAGCAACCTCCATGTACTGCAAGCTATGATTACTGATTTCGCCTATGGAGTTTGGCTTGTTTGAAAATAGCAATATTTGGCTTATATAACATTGGTTTCCATTACAAACGGCTGTCTGATGGGAAGGTAAAGAGATGAAAATATTCTAAATATCGCGTAAACTTTTTATTAGTGGCTATAATACCTTTGGCTGACTCTGTCCACAACATTTCACTGCTCGCTTCCATGCTGGTGCCCCTCTCTGCTTCTCCAAACTGGGGATGAGCCAACTGGTATTTACTGTATGTAATACACTGAATATGGATAAGTATCTCATACAACCCCACTTCAAATAATACAAACTACCCCTTTAATAAGTATGTGTAAAATTACAGACTTCAAAAAATACTTAACTAAGTTGAGTAGTTGTAATTTGTTGCTTCCACCCTGATTCCGACATTGTGTTTATTGCAATACTTAAGTGGCGATAATGACGGACACGGCTCTCTGTATATGTGGTGCATCTTCAGCTGAGCACACACACACTCACACGTTTATGTTCATGTGCTGTCCAGTCATATAAACCCCATGTGAGGCCCTCTCTTATTTGATGGGCCCCCTGGATGATGGAATAAAGATAAATGTGACTGTCTACCAGGGCTCAAATCAATCAGCGTTTGTGTGTATTACTTATTACTCACAGTGCATTTCTGTCACTGGGCTTTTGTGTTACCCACCCCCGTCCTGCACTCCTCTATCACCCCTCTCCAAACATCACCCCGCCACAATATTATTTATGGGGGTCGGACTTTCAGCTGAAATATAAGAAAGGTCAAAGAATCAACCGGGATGGACCAGGAAACGGTGGCGGGAGGGTGTTTTGGACAAGGACTGGGAGTGTGGTTGTATCGTTGTGTGTGTGTGTGTCCTGACTGTGTCACGTCTGACATTTTATAGGAGCGTCATTTTACGTTGGTCACAATTGGGGAGTTTTATGTAGTGGTTTCCAGTTTCCAGTGAATAAGATGATTCTACTTCCCTCCATCTCCCCCCTCTTGTCTTTTTTTTTCTTTTCTTTTTTTCTGTCTGTCTCTTTCTAATCCTACGTGTGTGTGTGTGTGTTGTGGTCAGCCTGTATATGTATTGCCCGACACCCCTGGATGTGACCCACTGTGTAGCCGCCGTTCATCACTGTCATGGGCGGAGACGCCATCGCTGACCTGTGGAAGGTCAGCCAATGTCACCCTGAGCCTTGTGACCTTTTACCGTTGCCCTTTGACTCCCACCCTTTGCCCCCTCCCTCCGACTCTTTATAGCCACCGAATCTGATGTATGATATGATTACATGTCACCTATCCATTTTATCCAAATATGTCTTGTATTCTAAATAACTGTGACATAGCATATCAAAGAGTATGTTGGCTTAATTCATCTGTTTTTAACATGATCTATTTGTGCATGTGTGTGAGTGCGTGTGTGTGTTTGTGTGTGTGTGGAGGGGGAGGAGGCGAGGGGTGATGATGATGTTTCAGCAGGAGATTAAATGGGGCTGGACAGCATCTGTGTCATCATCTCTGCTCCAGTATCAGCTGGAGCAAACCAAATCATGATGTCATCATGTCAACCAATAGAAAGAGACACTTTTCTTCTTCTGCACTTTGATTGATTGTGTGAGATAATCATCTTAACAGGACTCCTATTATAAAATAAAAGCCCTTAAATTGGGTAAAATAGATAGCAGAGTGTTTGTTCTTTTTGCTATGTGGTATGTAGATGCTTGTTGCACTTGACTGGGATGGTTGTCTGCGTGTTTACTGTGTGTGCGCGTGTTTTTATAAGCAAGCGATGAAGCAGGGGGTCAATCAGTCATACGTGGAGGAAATGGGGCAATCTGGGGCCGGGTGTCAAGGAAGTGATGGATTTTAATGCTGCGATTGTAGTTAATGGCTCTTTAAATTAAATCGAGATTAAACGTCTCTGGCTGCAGTCAGAGCTTGTATGGGCACTGAGCAAGTCCAACCCCCCAAACACTCACTCTTCATCTTGTCCCTCCTCATCCTCCACTCTCTCAGACTTTCTTTCTCTAACTTTATGTCAACAAACGCATGCAGTGAGGCAATGGTTCTCAAACTTCTTTCAATAATATGCCCTCTTTGAAATATTTTTTTCAGCCAAGTACCCCCTGACCAGCGCAAAACATTGTGCTTATTGCATATAAAGTGCATTTTTGATTAAACTTGTTGTAGTATGATTATTTTAGGGATTATGGATGACTGATATTTTTTAAATCTCAGTGCCCCTAAGGGTACTAGTACCCCCATTTGAGAAACACTGCAATAACAAATGTAAATGTATGTTTGATTAAACCATATTTTATAATCAGTGTTCTTATTTTCATCGCAGTCATTAACTGATGAAAACTGTCAACTGCTGTAAAACCTCAGAAGAAGAAAATAACGAACACAATCATGTTGGCTGTGACTAGAAAGCCAGTTTCTGTACTGAATGACAGAAGAAGTGAAAAAGAAAGCGAAAATAGGAAGAATTAGTTTCAAAGGAGGTTTACCTCAGCGAGTTGACACTGATGGCAGAGGACATGTCTTCTGCCCTCTGGTGAATTATCAGCACACTGCAGACAGCAGACAGCCTGTGAGTGCAAAATCCAACATGGCTGCCTTTAGTAGTAACATTAGTTACTACTAGTTACTACTGGTAATTACTACTGTAACTAAGTAGTTACAGTAGTAGTGTTTGGCAGGGAAATCTCTCTCGAATTAAAGACTGAACAGTCAAGTGGAAATTGTTATATGTACAGTATATGCATTTTCATATATACAGCCTGCTCATTATAATCAAGGTAAAATGAAAAGGTTCCTTTTTTCCAACCAGTTGAAATGTGCCAAATTTTCCAAAAGCAATGAATTATATTTGTTTTTGTTTGTAAAATAAAAATGATTGTGATTAATGAGTTTTCATCGATGCCCGGCATCAAGTATGATACAAACAAAATATCATATATGTAAATAATATAGAATTTTTTTCAGAGGGTCCAAAAACACTTCATTTTCAAAAATTTTGAATATTTTGATGTTTCAGGCTTTACAGGGTTAATAATAATAGGATAATTGTTTTTTTAGGAATAATGCATGACTGATATATTTTTAAAAACATTTTAAAAAAATCTCAAGCACCCCCTGCAGTACTCCAAAGTACCCCTAGGGGTACTAGTACCCCATTTGAGACTGCATTACAGCACAGTAATGGATTTTCTGTGCAAAATGTGTGATTGAATATACATTTGTGTACATGAGCACATGAATGTGATTACTTAATTTAGTTACTCAATCCTCATTGCTTTTGTTTATCTTTTCAATATATTCTGATTCATTTTCATATTTTTTAAGTGCGAGGTCAATCTGCTGCAGTGTGACACTCGTATATCTAATTCCATTTGCTCCTTTCAAAGTCACAATATTGGGACAGCGAGTTATAATTGGGCCCATACATCCTGCCGAGGCAGTATGGATTAATTCAAGTATGCTAATGTAATTCAATTTGATACAGTTAATCTTGTACTAATGCAGATTGAAGGATGTGAGACGCAATCAAATACCTCTTAGGCTTTTAATTTGCATCTGAGTTTTTTAAATAAAATTAGTCAATTTGTAATTATGTGACCTGGCCCATAATTAGTTTATTCATCACTGCAGTTAACTCCCCATTAGGAGTATCAGAGAGAGATAGACAGAAAAAGAGAGAGGCTGAGGGAAAGAGACTTATTTATCTATTCAGAATGAGAACACTCGCAACATCAATTTGTCTCTCATTTAATAACCAGCTTCATGGTGAATCATGTGCTGTTTGAGAAAGATCTTTGGACTTGTGATTGGATAATTAACTCAAGGCTGGTGGGAGCTGATCAAGCAGCTATATACTAGATGTCCACACTGTTCACACACTGAGTTGTATGCTTCTGTATATTTCGTATGACTGTCACTTTTATAGGCTGCATGTTCTGTATTGAATCCATTCATATACTGTTTCTCTGCATTATTTATCAGACATGTTGATGAGGAATTTCAGAACACAGGAGTTGGTGGTCTACTGCTGCCTTGATCGGTTCATTTGTTTGAGTTATTGCGTGACTTTGGTGTTTTTAAGTGTTAGTTTGAACTTACTGAAGTAACATAACAACTTCTACAACCCCAAAAACAAAATTAAAACAAACTGTCCCTGCAGGCAGAAGACTTACGAGTGTTTTGAGAAACTGATTTTATTAAAAAGAACCCTTAACTCAGACTTTAAGGAAAATCTTAATTCAAGGTGTTTTTGTGCAATTAGCTTTGTTTGGTATTTTGTCTGAAAAATGACTTAATCAATTCTGAATATAGTTGCCAACTTCAGAATGAAAATAAAAGTACTCACTACAGAGAACGGTTCCTCATTAGAGTTTACCATCATTATAATATACTTGATATTTGTGGTTTAATATTATTGATTATTTAATATACAAACAACATTTGAATATTGTGGCTGGTCACTCTCAAGCTATTTATCCTATGTTTTATGCTGCTGGCTTGTTTAATCTAAGAGCAATATTCAATCTGCAAAGTAACTTGCTGCTAACAGCTGTCAGATACTAAAAACACATATTTTTCTACGTTTTGAATAGAAATTCAGCTAAATTTTATGTTGTGACAGTGTTGAAAAATGTGAAACAGAAATTGTAGTGCCAGATGATGGACATTGTTGAAACTTCATAGCTGAAATTCTGCCATTGTCGTGCTAAATTTAGTCTTTCTGTTCTGCAGTGCAAGTGGTCCAGAAAGGGATTCATCAGAACTCGATGGGCCCTGGCTGATTGGTAAGTATTTTTAACAAGTCCCTGCAGGGAAACATCCCACCTCACCTCTGCTCTACACTGAATCATTACAGCTGTACTGTGATTAGAGATGAAGATCTAACCATGTCGGTCATGTCTGGCTTTACCCATAAGCCGCAGCGGGGCTGTGCGCGGTGTGGCTATCATAGACAGCACAGATGGAGAGAGTGAGTTACATAGCTGAACCCTCTCTGGACAGTGTGCCACGGAAGCAAGCAGCGATTTGATTAGACGTAATCACGTTAGTCAAGCAGTTGCATATGACAGATGACAAAAAACATTACATGCAATTGAACCTGTATGGGATGAATACAAACGCTGGCTTCCAGTGTGCAGAGCAGGGGATGAGGGGAGGGAGGGTGGCTGAGGGGTGGAAGACGGGGATCGTAATCTAATATAAGGATGACATGAGAACTAAAGAGCTGAAACAGTAAGCATTTAATAGGGGCATGACAAGAGCGGCAGAGAGAGCACGGCTGGTGAAGAATAGGGAGATCAGATCAGAGATGGAATAGACAGAGATAGCCAAAGCCATGCATGTATTCATTTGTTCAGGATGTCACTGCAGAATAAAACCCCTCGAGATAAGACTGATTCCTCTGGGGCGCCCTGCCTGACACCATGCTAACAAAACAGCCCAGACTGATAGGATCAGCAGGGAGGTGTTCATCACTGTACATTGAGTTGTCTTGCTTTTCCCTGACAGGACAGGCTGAAAGACAGGAGATTAGTGTTTGTTTGTAGTGATATCTGCACTTGTCCCCATCACAAAGCAAGTTATGCGTACACATACAAGGAATTTGGGTTTTCCCATTGCTCTCAAAGTACTTACACAGGAGTGATATAGACAGAACAAGGACAACAAAGTGAAAAAATAAAGGTATAGAGTAGACAACACTGATTTGTACCAAGCAGCAACCTATAGGGACTAAAAAATGAAGCCAACGTATATCTGCCAGAAAC
This sequence comes from Lutjanus campechanus, assembly GCA_027495735.1. Lineage (NCBI taxonomy): Eukaryota > Metazoa > Chordata > Actinopteri > Lutjaniformes > Lutjanidae > Lutjanus > Lutjanus campechanus. The sequence goes on along the minus strand of JAJHUR010115223.1, from coordinate 4,778 downwards.
ACCTCCATATTAAAATGTCAACTTTACAGAAGACAGGTTTACAGCCTGGTACAAAAAATGTTTTTGGTCTTTATAGCTAATATTCCCGTTCATGACAGCTGTACAGCTGTCTCTTATACACATCTAGATGTGTATAAGAGACAGACATAGATCATATTAATTCAGGTTCCTCTGGTTAACAAGCTTGCTCAACTGTTATTGGAGTACAGAGACAGAAGTGGCAGGCCTTAGGATGGGTCAATTAAACATTCCAGCTTGGAGTGACAGGTGGATACTGTCACAGATGGCTAGCCGCTAGGTAGCCACTTCATTCATCCACTTCAGCTCTACCTACGCTACACTCTTTGCCCATTGTTAGATTAGTTGGGAGCTAAGCAGAGTCAGGCACTGCCAAGATGGTGACGGCAGGAGCCACCACACTTAAAGGTATATTTCAGATTTTTTTTTACTTATCCACAGTCAGTGTGGCAATTAGTCATTAGTAACCCAACTTGTGGCGTTACTAATGAGTTCTGCGTTGAAACATAAAGTCCTCATGCAGTTGATCAGTTCATTAAAAAAACTAATTTATTTACAAATGTTCTGGTTGATTCAGGTCACTTACACTGTGCTCTTTCATTCCAGTGCCTTTGATCTGGTCAACATCCACCTTTTCCATGATGCTTCCAACTTGGTGGCCTGGGAGAAAAGCCCCTCTGTCTACTCTGGGACCAGGCAGAAGGCGCTGGGCTACGTTTTAGACAGGTACATCCTCTATTTCTCTCTTAGTTTTTCATCTGTCTCGTCCCATTCTCCTTGCAAGCATACTTTTCTTTTTATTGAGTTATGACTGTAAAAGAGGCAAATTCAAGTAATTCCCATAGTGTGTCGACAATGACCACTGTGGATGTTGCCAGACTTCATCAAAGTATGCAGTGTTTCTTTGTTCTCCATGTATTTAAGAATGAAAAATGTAGGAGATACTATCCACACCCCAATTCTGTCTGGAATGGCAGAACCTGTATTGATATTGTAATGGAGGCTTAGAGTGAGACTGAGCAGCAGAGGTACAGCAGAGAAGATTTGGTGATTTTGGTGGGATTCAGTCCTAGACCAGTGGGATTACATCTGTCTGTAAAAGTAGGGGGTCTTACTCACTACACGGTCTGTGAACTCCCAACTCTCTTTTATCTGTTCTTTTTCTGTCCCTCTCTCTAACTCCTCCTTACTTTTCTGCATTTTCTGTTTTTTTTATGGTGTAATCCTACATTCATCTTCGTTTTTGTCCCGCTGCTGGCAGGCCAAACGGATGCAAGTATTTGTTGATTGACATGGTCTGTCCACTTTGGTCAGTACATTACACTGACCGGATTGTTATGATATCAAAAATCACGCCCCCCCAGTGGATGTTAAAATTTGATATTTTTCTGGATACTATCTCACCTTAGTTTTTACACCTGGTATTTTTAATGCATTCCTGCCATCCTCATTGAGATCAGACGTCTGGTCCTCCAGAGAAAAACCTGTGTGCTTCTAGAGTGACCCAGTGTCCAATACAACCTGATAAAGTGCACTTTAAGTCCACTTCCAGTGGAGAAAACATGTTAAAGTACCCTTTAGAGTCCCTTCCAGTAGACAAAATATGATAAAATGCCTACAAAACCTGATAAATGCATCATGACTTTCAGCATTCTGGTGCTCCACCGTAAACAGGCAGCGCCCCTTTTTTTCCCCCGCCCCTGCACCTCAGACAGCCTGATTCCAACACTGAGTAATGGTAAAGATTTCTTCACTCTGCACTGAATAAAGCCAGCCTCTATACAAACAGGCCAGGCTATTCATTCATAGGCCACGCTAATGTGATTTATGGGATATCCATTTGCAGTGGAGCAGAATGAGAGAGTGCACGGTGCAACCCCTGTTCCCTACCTGGTCATGCTAACACAGAATAAAAGCCCACTAGCAGCCTCACAGCAGGTGACCTTCCATTCAGATGGCATCAGAATGCACGACATGGCTCCCCGCCGCCACCACTTTGAATAACTACATGCATATATGGGTAGCATACATTATCACCAGGCTTTCTGATGTGCATGAATTATGAGGCACATTTTAAAGTATTCTCTACGAGGTCATATTTTACCTGTACTTCATTCTTGATTTGATGAAGGAATGGTCCGCCTTTAATGGCCAGGGAAGTTGGAGTGTTTTAAGAATATGGCAGCTTTTGTAGTTTTTATTACGTTGTAACCTACCTGGATTTACTGGCGTAATGAAGTTTCAAAAGGACCTCCGTTGTTGCTTACATTTAAGTGTTTTCATTGTATTTCATCATGGTCTTTCAGTTGATTTATCTTTAAAGGGTCCCCTGTAAACATACCTAAATAGCAGAGTCTCTGAGGTTTAGTTGTGTGGCTCAGGGGATTGAATAGTGGTTGTGTTGGCTGAGTGGCAGTTTCCACGCTCCCTCTTTCTAAATCCCCTTGTGCTGTGAATGGTAACCCTGTTGTTACTTCTGGGCCATATCATTTAAAGGTTCCTTTTTTTGACAGGGGTGGGGATGAGGGGTGAGTGGTGTGAGGCAAGGTGGTGGCGGGGAGGTTGTTATATGTTCCGGCTACCCCGGTATTCCTTGCTAGGAGTATAAGGGGTGAGACAGTGGTGGCATCGCGCCTCAGTCGCTCACTTTGGGGGAAACCGTCGGGCGCAGATCCGGAGCACCGGAGTGAGAAAAAGCTGGTGGTGCAGAGGGAAGGGAGGAGGAGCACAAAGGGTGCTTGGGCTCTGTAAAGGGCAGTGAATAATGGGTTGGTCCTTTCACAGAGGCTGCTAACCTTTTGGCAGCCACCAGCAAACTCCATTCTCCTCCGCCGATCTGGGAGGACAATGTGCCCGGGCCGGGCTTTGAATGAAGCGCTACCACCAACAGTGTTCCCATTCAGCGGCTGGTTGGGAACCATCTTTTTGGCCATTGTCCTAACTCTGACTCCTACCCCCAGAAAGCAGAGCAGGAAAAGGGACAGGGGGAATATCTAAAGCCAAACTCCCCCTCCTTCCCTCTTCTCTCTCCTCTCTCCCTCTCTGAGCTCTAATCTCTCATTGCGGGATGGGAGAGGAGAGGAGAGGCGAGGAGGGGGGGTTGTTGAACACACCACCAGCTGAGTTCCATGAGGCAGCCGGTGCAGGAGCCTGATCACACAACAGTGCTGGGGAGAGAGAGCTCTGCTGCCGGGCATCAAACTTCAGCCTCCACCTTATCTGGGGCCCAAGCCTCATAATGCAGCTTATGGCCCATTGAGAAGACATCTGATAAGCCTTTTCCTCCGTGGCCCTTTTAACTGCTAAACGGTGTTTATCTCCAAAGTGCTTCAAGGCCTCGGGGGAACAATGCTGAGAAGGAACAGCGTTTAGCCAGCCAGACCTCACTATTGAGTCACATCAAAAAAGCACTGCTCTATAGCCCGCACTGATGTGTGGGCCACTTCCATGAGAGCAAAGCAAAGCTCTGCTTGAAATGCATCCCCCTGCTTGTTTTCCTGTCCTTTGAAAATGCACATATGTGCTCAGGGTTGCATCAAGCATTACTTACCTTGTTGACTCAACTACGCCTTGATGTGGGGAATCATTGTTTTATAATTATGTCAGGGTTTAATAGTTTTTTTTGTGCACACAATTTAAAAGAAATGTTTTAAAGAATAATTTAATTGGACAGTTTTAAATTTAAGGAATTATCTGCCACTAACTGCCATAAATAAATAAGTTGCTAAAATATGCATATATGTAGTAAAATATTCTGCTTATGCATGAGACAGCTGATGTAATGAAAGTGATGCTGGAAGCCCTGGCCTCTTTAGGGGTTGGAAAACATGGCTGCTTAATGAGCCTGTGAAATGATAGCATGAGATAAAATCAACATTTTTTTCCCTCTTCCTTAAAAAAAACCCTTTTGTGTATTGGAGTATGTTTCTTTTTTCCAAGCCCCATTCAGAGTGGCTGGTCTGGTTCAGGGGAGAACAGTTTTACATTACAACTGTGAAATCCTGGCATAAAGGCGTCCTTTGTGGCGTGCCATTATTTTCACACAAATATAGTCCATTGTCACAGTGCTGAAGTTAATTTGATCAACATTGGGGACATTTAACTGTTTTGTTCACTGAAAAGACTTGTTTCATGCTCATTTTCGGGGCATTGAAAAGCAATGATTGGCAGAAAAATAATGTTGCCGTTAACAATTCAAAGCAATTAGTTTCCCATGGGGAGGCAGTGGGCCGCACTGGCCACCACACAGCGATGCTTTGTCATTTTATGGACGGTCATCAGTCAACTGTCAGAGCTTCTCAAAGAGCCCTCCAATCTAAATGTTTCCCTTTAGGCTTTTCCCAGAACAACGGGCTGAAAGAGCAGAGAAAGGCCGGCTCGTTTCCAGCCAATAGACATGTTGAGCTGCAAGAGGGAGGACTGGATAATCACAGGGAGATCCTCCATAAAGCCAGAATGAATTTATTAAAGAGAGTTGTTTTTGGGAGTGTGTGTAGGCTCATATTTATCAGTGCAACACCCTCAACTTCCATATTGTACGTTCAAATGACAGACACCTGTTTTGTTCATCCTGTATATTTCCTTATATGCTTACATATATATATTTATATACATATATATAATAACTATATATGAATTAGATTGTATATCAACGTTACTGTTTTGTGTTTGTGTTTGTGTGTGTGTGTGTGTGTGTGTGTGTGTGTGTGTGTGTGTGTGTGTGTGTGTGTGTGTGTGTGTGTGGTGTGGTGTGGCTGTCT
>JAJHUR010115222.1:0-12108 GCA_027495735.1 Lutjanus campechanus | reverse complement strand
GTAATTATGTGTCTGTTTTTAATGTTGGATTTCCCAAGTGGGAGTCAACTTCACAAACATCACATTTTGCCCAGGTTTCACACAGGAAAGATATGATCACTGTTGGTTCTCAGCCTCTGGGAAAAAAACACTGTTAAGTACACGAGGAATACATTTGAACAGCTTGATATTAGACAGCTTTTGTTCTGTCTCATTACCTTGGCAAATGTAATCTAGGACTCCAAAAGACTCTCATCCTTTTGAGCGCATATGCTCCCTGTGATAGTATTTTCCCCCCGTATGCTCCTTCCTCTCTGTGAATAGCTGGACCTGACAACTCCTCCACCCCCACCTGCCACCGCTTGAACAAAGCAGAAACTATATTCGGCAAATGAGGCAGGGAACGGAGGCCATGCTTGACTGGCCCAAAGGTGAAGGGGAAGGCTGTGTCCAGGGGGAGCAGGAAGGAGGAACCAGAAGCCTTTTCGAAATGAGACCGTTTCACAGACGTGATGATCTCACTTCCTGCTGGGCAGGTCCTGTGGAGCGACCTGTGATGTTGCTGCTGAAGCTGAGAGGCCGGGCTGAAGCCCCTGGAGGAACAGGAGGTCGGTGCTGTGATGTGGAGGTGATGAAACACGACATATACACAGACACAGAAATGCATACATGCATATATGAGCGCATTCATCACTGTGAGATGGAGAGGGTATAGAATAATATCTCAAACCTTTTTATACCCACAAGCCATTCCAGTATTATTCATGACAAAACTACAGAGAGATATTTAACCTCAGCAACCACCCAGCATCTTAAATCATTCTCACATTGTGTGTGTGTGTGTGTGTGTGTGTGTGTGTGTGTGTGTATCTGCTGGGGTTTAATGCACATGGTTAAATAACTGTTTTCTGGTGGCTTGGAGACTCGTGAGACAGATTAACTGCTGCAGTTGCAATTATTACAACGACCGTTTAATTCCTGACTTGTTCATTAGCACTGAATAAAAAACATTATCAGTCTGTAATAATGAGGATGTACTGGCTTCCTGTGGCTGGACTGCAAAATGTGGTGGAGCAAACTGCTTATTCATCATGTAGATTTAATATTTACTTAAAACCTATTCAAGTTAAAATGTTGCAAGTAGTGGTTGCTGAAATGCCTTGAATCTAAATCAAATCATGTGCCTATAATAACAAAGGATCACATGATGCACAGAAAATGATGAACTCTGCTGTTACACCATGACTTGAATAACATGACTTGGACTCAGACTCGAGTCACAAATTTAGACTGAGAACATCAAAAAAGATGTGCAGCTCCACATGGACTTTAACACCAATGACATGACTTCACTTTGACACTTGGTAATCAATTAATTTCTCTTAATTTCCTGAATCGACTAACATTAAAGTCTGTATAAAGGAAATTCCAAACAAAGATCCACTTTGTTTGAACCAATTCAAGAGCCTCCGATCAATTTGCAGGAGAGAAACACGAAGAACCAACATCACATACTGAACTTCATCTGGAAAATAATTATACCAAAGATAATTTCTTTAATTTCACATGCAAAACTATGCAGTGGTCAACAAAAAAGCAGTATGCAAAACAAGAAATTCAAAAAATTACTGATGGAAAGACAACAACTTCCAACTCTGTTCGACCTTTGAATAGTCACAGTGAATCCAGCTTCTGTTCATTACATTTGGTGAAGAGAGCATTATGACTTGTTTAGGACTTGGGACTTGACTTGGGACCTGTCAGTCTGGTCTTGGGATTTGCCTGTCTTTGAGTGTGGACTCGACTTAAGACTTGAGTGCAAGGGTCAGGACTTGCAAAACAATGATTTGGTCCCACCTCTGGCTCTACTGGGCTTTATGGCGTCTTTCATCTCACTGTTTTGGTTTTCTGGCCCTTAACCTTACTCTCACTGCTCTCATCAACATTATTTTGGGCAGCAGCAGGCAGCCATTTTTATTTTTTATTTTTTAAAATAGAAAAACCTGCTCCACGCCAAACTCAAAATAGCAGACAGGCTGCACCATGCCATTGTTCCAAGGGCCCGTTATTCCTAAACCCCAACATTACGGAAACAGTTGTTAGCTCAGTGACCGCTGGCCCTGTCCATGGTGCTGAATCAGTGGAAGTTTTGCCATTAATAGTCTATGTTTCTGGCTTTACACCAAATAGCATTTAAGTGGTTTTACTTTTGCAGACAAATAAAACAAAATGAAACAAAAAACATGAGTTTTACCTCAGTTGGCATGCGCCCCCATTACCCAAGTCATTATGGTTAGACTTAACCTAACTTTAGCAAAACTGCAGGGAGAGTCTGTCTTTTCAGAGCAATGGGCCTTTAAAAAAAACTGTTTTGGACTAGTTTTTGTTGGACAAATGGGCTTTCTGTCCGATGGGAAATTTTTCGGTCTAAGAAAATGTAAAATAATACTATAATAATCCCAGGAAATTTGCAGTATTACATCAGCAGAGGGGATATTAAAATAGATGATTGGGCTTTTGTAATAATGGGCTGGACAGTTCTCAGACAGAAAACATTAAAGACTAGCTGGACTATAGCAGCTAAAAGGCAAGCCATTTTTCTCAGGAGTTGGTGGAGACCAAAACAGAGCTAAAAGGAGAGGGAATATTATCTTAAACTTGTCAAATGACCCGAGACATGACTTCAAACCAATGCTTATGTTGCCCAGTAACTGCTGAATGTGTGAAACAACTGCTTACTAGCAAGGCTGCCAAAGTTAAAAATCAGTTCTCTTCCCAATACTCTCAGTCAGTGTTTCTCATGGAAAATCTGGTGCATAACAGATATAGCCTAAGTACAATAGTGGTTTGTTTGGAATAAATAGACAAAGAACTGGGTAGTTAGCATGAGTTAGCATTTGAGCAAAAAACAAGTCAATTTGATGTTGAAATCATCCCCAGGCAGTGCAGTTTGAAGACAGTAATAATTGCTTGTCACCAAAAATGTCACCAGAAAATGGGCATTATACTGTATGATCATGTGGTCGTGTGGTTAACCTTTTTTCTTTCATTTTTATGCAGCTCCAGTTGTTTTTGATTTTCAAGTGAGGTCATATTGCAAAAACTGGCTCTGGTTAAGAGTCTAAAAAGGGGGAAATGTTTGAGTATTTATGCAGTGAGTTTTTTTTTATTCAACAAAAGAGAGATGGTCTGTATTTTATTGGGCAGAAATGCATGGTTACATAGATTTTAGATGAGGCGAAATTGTTGCACCCATTTGTCATGTCTTTATAGCTACAGACATTTAAGTGAGGGTGATTATTCAGTTGGTTTTCTTTAGCAGCTTAGATCATCCAAGGATTTACAGGCCTTTTGTGTACAGCATGTTGATCTAATCCCCCTCTCAGAAAGTTTCTCTTTAATTCAATATACAGTAATGCTCGAACAGGACTGGGCTGCCAATTCCCCTGCAGCTGGACATAAACTTTTATTCATCTGAATAATCATCTATGAATCGTGGTTCATAAAACAAATTGTCGTTATAAAAGACATAAAGACATTTTGCGAGCAGCAGAGAGATCGTGGAGTGAGAGATTGTTGAGAAGGAGGAGATGCCGTCGCCTTGTGTGCAGAGCCTTTCCTGTGCTGCTTCCTCTTTTATGGTCTGACCTTTCTCTTAATTGGCTGCCATGTCTTTACACTGAGATTCTGTTGGTCTCCCAGCCAAGTAATTTCTCCCCCTCTTCCAGCTAAAGCGTCTCCCTCTGACCCATAAATTGGAAGTGCTTTAACCTTTCCTGAGTGCTCACTTTATAGTGCTCTCCTTATTCTTTTATTATGCAGATGAGATGGATTTTCGAATCTCAAAAAGTGACTGGTATCACTCACACCTGCTTTTTATTAAATCCTTTTTATTCTCAAATTTGTGTTTTAAAACTAAATTTTAAATAAAGCACATAATAAATGACAGAATAATATTAATGATAATAATAATAATAATACATTTTATCTGTAGTTTTATCTAGTACTTTTCAAAACATAGTAACAAAGTGCTTTAAAACAGCCAAATAAAAACAGACTCCAATAAAATACATACAATAAAAATTTTAAAAGAACATGAAAGTAAAAGTAAAGTATATGGGAAGATATAAAATGAAACAATAAAATAGATAAAGTCATAGACAGCAAGGAATCAAGTAAAAGTACATTTTAAAAAATGTGTTTTCAAAAGAGTTTTAAAAGAGGACAGAGATGTGGTTTGCCTGATCTCCTCTGGCAGGTCATCCCAGAGCAAATTAATGTTATGTCTACGGATTTATTTATTATGTTTCCTAGTGGTAATGTGAATGTAGAAAAGCAAGGGGCCAAGGACTGACTCCCAAGGGTCTCTAGAAAATCTGCAAACTGCACTAAAAAACAAACACAATTTTGTAGAAATGAATAAAGCCAGTGTAACACAGTATCAGAGATGCCAACTCATATTTTAAGATGCTTAATAAAAATGAAAATTGAATGAATGATGTTAATTTGCTCACTGTAGTTAATCTCTTTAAAACAGAAAATAATATGACTGTATAAAGAAGCTCATGCTCTTTGTACTGCCTGTTTTATTGCAGGTATTTCCAAGAGATAAAAATATCTTCTCCTCATTATAGTCAGTAATCCCTGACTGTGAATTTTATGAATTTTATTTTTATAGCATCTTTAAAAACGTGATACAAAGTGCTTTAAAACTGCTGAATAAAAACAAAATCTACAAATAATACCATATTAAAAGAAAAAAAAAACATTATAAAAGATAATGCAAGTAAAAATAAAGTATATGGTTATTAATAAAGTGAGCAGCAGTTTCTAACTTAATTTAGGCATGCACTGAGAGTGGTAAATTAACTGTTATAGCTGAGGTTGAAAGAGAAATAAAGCTGTCTGTCATCTGCATAAAAATGGAAACTAGTATTATATTTACAGATTATATTTCTTAGTGGTAACATGTAAAATGAGACAAGCAGGGGCCCAAAGACTGACCCCTGAGGTACTCCATAAAACAAAGATCCTGTAGATCTGCAATCACCAATAACAACACTAGTTTTGTAAATCTGGGTTTAAAATTAGTTCATCCGATTTAAAATTAAGCAGAGCTCTGTTGCACAATCTAAAATTAATCTCAATTTAGTAAAGCCAAGTTTATTTATGTAAACTGAAATTAAACAGAGTTTAATCAATTTGGAGATACGTGCTTACTTGCATTAAAATAAATAAACAATAATAAATAAATTCAAGAGCTATTGGGACCTAATAAGTATAAAACAAAGGGAAACCCTTTCTGCTGTATGCTAGCTAGCTAAAAAGTAGGGGGGAAATAAAAATGGTATTTGCTAGCTAGAAGAAATACAAAGTGTTCTATTGTTTGTTAGTGTCTAAAAAAGGAAAATATTACACTGTTTGCAAACTATCAAAAAAGTTTTTAAAAAGTAATGTTTGCTAGCTAGCCAAAAAGTAAAAACAAAAAAAGTTAAATTGTTTGCTGCACCAGTCTGTCATCCACCGTCACTTACCTCAAATACTCAGCCACCACAGCCATCCTTGCTCTACTTGCAGATAACCACTCTGCTCTGGACCATCACAACACAATCACACACTCAACCCAGCGGTGTGAAGATAACCATCTCAATGTCAGTAAAACGAAAGAAATACCCACAGTAGCCCGTTTTCATCAACTACTAAGCGGTGAAAAATGTGGACAGTTTCAGATACCTTAGAGTCACACTGGACAATAAACTCAGCTTCGACCAACACACAAATGACATTAAAAAAGGAGCCGTTAAAGATTTTCTGCCTTCTATAAGCTTAAAGGACTACATGTTGCCCCCCACCTCCTCCTACTGTTGTACCAGGGCATTATTCAGCCCATCCAGCTGCACTGCTCCACCTGCTTCTTTAACATGTTATCTGTTACCAACCAGACTAAACTCACAGGCATAACCAATACTGCTGCCAGAATAACAGGTCTCCCCACACCCAACCTCACAGAACTAAACAATAAGGCCAGAGCACGCATTGCAACCACAATAGCCCAGAGCACCACACACGCACTCTGCCACCATCTGACCCTACTGCCCTCTGGGTGCAGGTACAGAGCTCTGAGGTGCAGAGGGGTTCGCTTTGGGAAATGCCTGATCCTAGCTGCCATGGCTGCCTGAAATAAGAGACCTTGTTGAGTGTATTCTGTTCTTATTGTGTGCTGTGCTTGTTTTTGTGTCAAAGGATGGTGCTTGTTTGTTGGCCGGTGTGTACAGTGCTGTGGAAATGAGTCTAAGTCTAAGTTTAGTTAGAAACAGTTAGAAAATATAAGTCTAAAATCTAAAATAGGCAGCCATTTACAAAGTTAAAGCTTCTTAAGTGTACGTTTAAAGTTAATACTGAGTCACAGTTTAAATTAGAGTTTAAAGTTTTGGTGCAACAGGATTAAATTTCTCGGTTTAGAGTAAAAAGGTCTAAATTCAATCTTTCATCATTTTAAGCTAGATTGAAAGTTTGGCGCAACATAATTTAAAGTTAAACCATGATTGAATCAGGTTTAGAAATTGGTGAAAAAGTCCTATTTTCTGTAATTATGAATAAACTATTGTAAAACAGCACAACCAATTTTTTTAATACACTCAATTAAAATTTAATGAATGGCGCTGATTTGCTCTTTAAAGTTAATCTCTTTAAAACAATGTAATATGACTGCAAAAAGAAGCGAATGCTGTTGTAGTGCCGGTATTACTGCAGGTATTGCCAAGAGATAAAAAAGTATCATCTCCTCATTATAGTCAGTAATCCCTAATTCACTTAAATCAGCAGGCATGTAATATTCCTCACAAAAGAAAAAAAAAACAGATCATAATCAGAAATGATGGCCTAGTTTGCTTATTTCATCCAGTTATCTATAAAAGTCATTACGTGTGCATTAATCAACCATCTATTAGGCTAAACAAGGTTCATAATATATCTGTGAAAGTGTATGTGTGCGCTCGAGGTGTAATATACTTGATGTATTGATATGTTTATTTCAATTTATTTCAAGACCTCATCCTGCGACTCTGACCCTGAAATCAATACCTTCATTTATGGTCCACCACCTTCAATCAATTCTGCCCCCGTCTCCTCTCCACGATGGACTGCCTCTGACTGGACACATGTAAGCAGAGCTCCATAGCTCTCTCAAGCTCTCCTTTTTTTCCTGCTGGCTGCCTTCTGTGTCGCCGTGCAGTGGGAGGTAACTGGTCACTCAAATCCTAGATTGGCTGCCGGTCATCATCCTACAGCTTTTCCCCGGCTCTTTTGCTCTCCTGCCCTCCTTTCTCGCTGTCCTCCTCCGGCTTTCACCTCCCCTGCTCTGCTCATGACTGGCAGCTATATGGCTCTGATTCATGATAAACAAAGCGCGCAGCCAACGGCGGAGTGAGAGAAGCACATGCAGAACAAATGCAAATGGCCTTTAGTTCTGTCATGAGCTTCTTCTCTTTCCACGCTGCGCTCTCTGTCTCACCGTGTCTGGCGTACTTATCGGCAGAAATGTATAATCTCATTCCTGTGAAATATAGCTGCTGTGTACATGGAGATATGGTGTGGCATCCCTTTGACCACACTGCAAAACTGTGTTCGTACACACATAATCAAAGCCATTGAGAGCACCGCCGGGGCCTGGCGAAGGGAGATTTAGCCATTTAGCCTGGTCACCTCCTTTTAGAAAAGCATAAGGTTGAGGAAAGCCAGGAGGTTTTATTCTTCTTAAAAAGCATGCATGAGCTGGCAGTATTGCTCAAACAGCCCTTTGCCTCCTCTGGATTTATTAGCCAATTTCCACTACCATTGTCTTTCACTTCAATCTCAGAAGTGAGGGTGCAGCGGGCAGAATATAGGGCTGCAATCATCCGAGTGTGTGGCGACAAAACCTCCAGCGCTCGCACCTGGAACTCAATAGATATTCATGAACATTCTCGTATTTAGAGAAGGAAATAACTTAATACCGACAGTGTCGATGGAATAATAGCCATTTCCTGCCTGACTTGCAGCCCCTCAGAAAATGAGATTGCGCTGGCCGTCATTTTTCTTGTCTGCTGGGTGTTTCCACGCAGAGGTCTATGGCTGCAGCTATGCTCCCTGCATCGGCAATGAGGTACAGATAGAGAGAGGTGGAGGAAGGAGGGAGGGCTGGGTGACTGAGTGAGATAGGCCGACTTCAACAGGAGACAGAGGATTTGTTGTCAGATTTACCATGAATAAAAATGGAGGTTAAATAGAAAATAAAAACATAAAAATATAACACAATCGTAACGTGCATCATTTTGGTGTCCCTCATCCCACCCTGGTTTCTGGAGGTGAAAGACCTCCCGGGCTTTAGTGTAAACAGCCCTGAGATGCTGCTCCCTGGCTCAGCCAAGGCAAATATTTCATTACCATGATTAAGATTGATTACTTCGGCAAGGGACAGAAAATACAAGAGTGTCCACTAAGCAAGAGAGAGCAAAAAAACACAAAAAAGTAGAGCGAGAAAAAGAAGATAGAAGGGGGAATTGAGTGACGTGAATGGATGCCTGACCTGAGAGACAAAGGAATCTTTCAAACTATTCCTTACCATTACTCGGCCTGTCACGTTACCGCCGCCACTGGTCTTATAAATTAACCATCTCACAGAGGAGCTCAATCCTGCACAACCCGCTCTCTCTTCCACAATTAGGTTTCTCCTCTTTGTAAGCCTTCCTTATCTCTTTGCTTTTACTCAGGCCTTCATCAGCACAGACATATATCACGATACTCCTCTTCATTCCATTCTCATTCAGGCCTTCATCCTCACGAGTGCGCAGCATTCATCATGAGCCGGAGAAGGTCCGTTTAAGATTCTAGTAAGGCTTGTTGCTACAAGTGCTACAGTGGAAAAGCTCCAGAAACATACATTTTGAGCTATATGGAATGAAAAGGCTCACTAAAGCTACATCTATGTTGATACAGTTTCATTGTAAAATAGTTTTAAAATGAAAATGCATATCACATGACCATGTATGTGCACTCGGCATGCACAGGCTGGTGTAAACAGGAAGCAGATGGCACTGAAAAAAATTGTTTGAAAAAATTGTGGGACAAAGTTTAAAAAGTTGGTCGCACACTTTTTTCTTTTTTTTTTAATTAAGTTAACAAATTACATGAACACAGTTTGCATTAATGCAACCTAAATTTAAGGCAGGTCAATGTAAAAGTTTTTTTTCCAGTTTTCCAACTCAATCATTGGCTTTAACCAAATGTAAAATACTGCTCCTTAACAACCTAATAGTTTGGTTTCAAGAAAGAAAATGTCTTCATCATGACCTTAGTGTGATATTTCAGTTTGTTAAATATAATGAATATAACTGCTAATCTTAGTATGACTAAACATTAGCCTGACATAACAATAGCTGGTTTCGTTCAGTGAGTTTACAAAACTTAAACAACAATGGACCATTTTATTTAACCTAATATATTATTTGATCACAAATTATAATTTTCTTTACATGACACCAAGAAAAAACATGGCAGTTAAACTGCAGGGTGAAAAATCTGGAAAAGTGGACGTGGATGTCCTGATGTCAGATGTGCAATACTAAGAGAAACTTAACTGATGCACTCTTACTGAAATAAGAATGACAAGTTAAGTTTAAAGGGTGTCATTTGAAGTTATTACAATCCACAAAAGTACTTTTATCACTAAAGCAGAAAGCTGAACTCATTCGAAGCATTATGTTACTTCAACTACTACTGAAATACACTTTTTTACAGTGTGTTTACTTTGTAGTTGGAGTTGCAATACTATGAATGAAGAACAGCAAAGGCAAAAAGCAGTAGTAGCATTATAAAAACAGCTGCTGGCATAGAGCAGTGGTTCTCAACCAGGGGATCGGGACCCCCAAGGGAGCCACAAAATTATTTCTAGGTGTCACGCATGGGATGAGGGCTAGGAAGCAACTCTCAGAGACGCCAGCCCTTTAAAAACATGGGTCTTCATCAGGGAGTCTGCACCCCAGAGGGTTCTTAGAGTTACTGCAGTGGTGTGCAGTAAAGTATGTCTGAAAATACACATTAATATGAATCTACGATATAATTAACAAACAAAAATTGGCCCATTCAAAAAGAAAACCCAAAACGTTTAATTTACCGAGCACGGACAAAAGCTGGCTAACCTATTAAATCACTGTGCAGCACCTATTGATTATGGCAAACAAGTTAGCTATGTATTATTGAATCATACTGTCTAGTTAGCTGTATTATCCAAACTGTAGAGGCACTCTTGTAGGCCACAAGAATCGTTTCGTACCTTAATGAGCAAGAGACTCTGACGTAGGCCCACCTTCCACCCCAGAAACCACCAACGAAAGTGCAGAGGGTGAGGCTACTGCAGCTAACATCCTCCCTGTTCCATCTCTCTATCAGACAAGGGGTCCTTTGCCTGAAATGAGGACCATATTTTAGACTAGGGAGCAATTTTTATATTACATTACCTGTACCAGTGATGTAATATGAGTTTGGTAGCTTTCATGTGATACACAATAATTCCTGAACAGCCTCAGGCAGACGGGGGATGGGGGGCCGCAAACACCAACCTGAAATTACGTGGCGGTCATGAGGTTTAGAACCTCTGGCATAGACAATAATGTCAGCAACATCTGTAATTCCTTTCCATGCTGAATTAGTCGTTCATAGTCAAGGCTGATGTTTTCTACTGGAAAAGGGTCACATGAAAGGGTCATTTAATTAATAAGGTAAAGATTCTTTGTGACTGATCAGGAAGTGAACTTCCTGGTGTCTCTGTCTCTGTTTCCACTCGTCCACACGGGGTCAACAGCATTTTAGGGATTTAAAAACCCAAAGTGTAGAAGCCTGGTGTGAACATAGCAGACGTTATGTGTTTTAAAATGAAAATGTGTAAAAGTGCATTCATGTGGTGTTGGAATAATTGGAAAAATGATTTCCAAACTGGGAAAACTCACATGAACTCAAATTGGACCAACAACTCGGAAAGTCAGAGAAAATTACGTTACGCGAGTTGCCAAGTTGTTGTCTGTTGATGTCAAATATATGCAGAAATGAGTGAGACGGGTGAGACAAAATATCTGGTTTACAACTTTCTATTGATCCATGCATTGCATATAATTTTTGGCCACATGATAACAAGTCTCCCACTCTATCCTCTACACCCTCTACTCTTCCATGGTGTTTCCACTTTATAACTTGAAAGCACATGGACACACAGAAATCGGAATATTGACCTCCCATCTTGGAAACTGGGGCCATCCGAGGAGCAGGTGAATGCACTATTTGTGTGGATGTAGACATTGCACACAAATCCAAAATTTTAGATTGTTAGTAGACTAATCCAGTTTTTTTTTAAGTTCATCATGTCAACCTTTTGCTTTCTCTGCTGCTGACAGACTGTAAAAGAATCAAGAGCTCTTAGTACTAGCAGGTATAACAAAATTGCACCACTGAGCGCACAAATGGCTTGACTCCCTTTGTGTGTGGCTGCAGAGATTTAAGACCAAATCCAGGAATGGGTGGCTGAGCTTTGGCCACTTCAGTATGTCTGTCTGCTGGGCACACAGACAGCAGTCTGAGGAGGAAAAGTCTTGCTATTTTTGGCTGAGTTGAGAGGCTCTTTTCTGTGGGTTGCTCCGTGAGAAGCGGGGATGGAGAGAAAAAGCGTCTGTGGGTGTGTGTGGTAATTCTGTGTGGGATAATAGTGTGAATTTGCATTGTAGGGAGAGAGTTCAGAGTTGCAATAAACGGGGGTAGAGACAGTGAAAGAGTGTGGAGAAGTGGTGGTAGTACTCGGGGAGTTGGAGGCAGGGGGTGGAGGAGTGTTTAAATTAATTTGATCTTGGATGCCTCAGAGACGTGGCCGGTGTGAGCTAGCCACGCACCCGGACAGAAACCTGAGCAGATTGCACCGCTGCTTTGTATTCCAAATTAATTGGCCTCTGAAGATCGCCCTCTGCCCCTCACAACACTACTGATGCACATTTTCCTCCCCTCAATTAAAAGTGGGTACCCCACATGCAGCCCTCTCCCCTCATTCCCAGTGACTTCTCGCTCTCCTCGTTACCGAGAACAAACTGGGCCTTCACATCAGAGCTT
>JAJHUR010115220.1:1764-16397 GCA_027495735.1 Lutjanus campechanus | reverse complement strand
TGTGTGAATGCGTGCGCATTGCTGCACGTCTGGAGGAACTGCGAGATATGTTGTTGTGACATGCCTTGTCTTCCGTTCTGTAGAAAAACAAAGACAGTCGCTGCTGGATCCAGACAGCATAACTAATTAGTCACGAACACACATGCGAACACACGCACACATGCACAGACACACATATACACAGCTTGGATACATGCGGGAGCCAGCGAGTAGGATATGATGTCACCTCCATAACCATAATTACCCGTCATAAATCATGTGGTGTGACACCCTGTCACAGAGTGAATGGGTGTCCTATGTGCCAGCCAGGGATGGCTGCACTTTACTGCTGGGTGCCACCGTGCCACCGTACTGCGGACTCAAGTGTGTGTTTTGACGTTCATTTTTCTTCACTCATCACAGCCTCCTGAATGATACAAAGTGTTGTTTTATGGTTCTTTTGCTATCGTTTAGTAACAGTCAGTGTGAGTCTGACAACACCACACACAGCGGGGATTTTCTCCTGGTAGTTGTTTGTCTCTGTGAATTATGCAGCACGAGTTAAACCAACGTGGGTCATCTGGACTGACTTTTTTTTACCATTTAAATTTGGGCATTATAATATTTCTAAGACTCAAAATAAACGTATAGAAGATTATATATAATTATTTGGTTAATATCCCAGATTTTTTTCTGTTATAGCATTTTAAATTTTTCATAAGACTCTATACCAGCAACAGTATAGTGATTTTTTTTATTTTTTTTATTCAGCAACTACATGGCAGTCACTAATCCCAGTAATACTCAGTGACTTTGACCATTATGGGGTCAACTTGTTTGCTGTCTAACCAGGAGTTTAATGGAGAGTTGATTAGGGCTGAGCGAGCACTCCGGTGAAACAAGTGTGTACTTTTTACAAGCAAAATGTGACGTTTATTCATTTAAGGTTATTAGGGTCTTCTGTGAATAGATCTCTAATGGTTGTGATCAAAAACACTGCTCTGAAGCTTAATACTGATGCCCCACCCATTCCAACTGTGGATACAGATACAGATCATTTAGTTGGTTAAACAGATACAGATACAGAGTTGAATTCTTTACCTAGATTTTTGGTTAATGAAACTAGTAAGATGGCCTTTAAAATTAAATTGAAAGTGTATTTATTTTCACAAGGTGTTACATGAATTTTTATATTTATATACCTTTTCTTTTGACCCTATAAGTACATAAGGGTTCTCAGATCATGAGTTGATCAGAATATAACCAACTTAAATCAAGTAATGATTTTCATTTCCTCTTCTATTGAATGTTTTGTTTGTGGTGTATGCTGTATGAATGCATGCTTGTATGTCTAAAAATGGATATGTAATTTGTGATTTTGACCACAGGAAGAACAGCACTCGTCTATGTACGAGATAGCTCATTGTTGGATCAATAAACAATTCAATTCAATTCAATATCAGGGCAGAAGGTTAACAACTACCAAAAGAGGAGAATGAAACTCTGTAGTATCTTTAAAGTTTTCATATTTACACGTTGTGCATGTTTTTGCTGCTGGTTAACCACCAGTAGCTTAGCCTGCATTTATCTGATAAGCCTTGAGCTGAGGACGAGACTTCTTTGAAGACGTTAGCTGCTGATGGTCTGTAAATACCACATAACTTCTAGCTGCTTGTTAAACCACGATGTCCTGTTTTCTGTTTCTAGACATGTTGAAGACAGAAGATGTGACCTGTGCATATGGCAGCTTTGGACTTTAACTGGTGTTTGGATGGAGCTGGGCTGAATAACGGAAGTAAAGTAACACGTAATGTAAGTAATTACTTTTTCTGTTGTAGTTTGTAAATAAATTATGTTGTTAGGTAATGTTTTTATTGAGTAATATCATCCCGTTCTCATCCCAGCTTGTCAGACATGGGTGCTGCTTTGTCATGCCCCTCGTCGTCTCATATTGATCCAGAGGTATAGCCTTTATCATCTTAGTATGAGACGCTGCCAGAAAACCTTTTTAACACATGGTCAGTGTTGCGAAACGGTCAAAGTTTGGTTGGGCAATAAAACTGCTTGGTTAGATTTAGGGCACAAAACTATTTTGTTAGGTTTAGGCAACACAACTACTTCTTTCAGTTTCGGCAGCAAATGATTTAAATGCCCTCTGAATTTGAGGAAGAGCATCACATCAAAGCTGCTGCAACGCCGGAGTTGTTGGCGACGTTCTGTATTGACGTGGGAGAAAAACTAAAAAAAAAACCTGCCCAGTTAGGAGAACTCAAGACACTTGGTTACATTGGTGGCTAACTTTGTTGAACACAGCTAAGTTAGGGACATGTGGCGCGAGCACAAAGACCCTTTAAACCTTGGCACAGAGATTTATGTCGAGGCTCTTCTGACAGGGATTTGCCCGCCCTTTTGGCTGAATGATACTGAGGCTGCCATCAGAGAGACGGCGGGAAGCAGCGGTGACATCAGTGAGTCGTGACATCGAGAAAGTCAGCTTTTCTGCTATGGGACAGCGCACCCCATCGCACCCCGAAACAACAACGTCATCTGTATCACTGTGGACGTCGTTCTATGCCGATTACGCACAAGGGACACGAACACCGTGCTCCTGGGTGAAAGTTTTTGCGCTTGTGAGCCCTCCGTCTACCCCGCCGCCACCGAATGTGGACTCTCTCGCTCTTTTCACTCCGTCGCCTGATGTGGATGGGCTTTCACTGAAGTTACTTGAAAGCCTGTCGTGACGCTGTGGGATGTGACAAAGCGTTGGTATTTGACGACCGGGGAATGAGAACGGGCCTACATATTAATGTATAGCTGTGAGGAATCCAATCAAAATGTCACATGAGAATTAATTAAACCAATGAAGTATTGAATAATAATACTGGTACATCAAATAAGGTGAGTGAAATGAGAAGCTGATATCTGAGTTTTAATAAAAGGGCCCATATCAGGACAGAGGATAAGCTCACCTATATATCAGTGTTCTGAGTAGTATATTGCTGTATGTGTGTACATGTCCTTAGCGCCTATGTAGGAAAGTGTCCTTGCTTTATGGAAGAACAACACGCCGAGTTTTCATTCCCTGTGGATGGGCACACATGTAACACACACACACACACACACAAACGCATGAGCAAAACTGCTGACGGTGCTGAATAGAGCAGCTTCCCTGTCACTAAAGCCCTTGAAGTGTGGAAGCGGCTCCAGCAGTCCTTCTGCTGTTTAAGTCAAACCCACACCTCCACTTCCCACACCTCCTCCTCCTCCTCCACCTCCTCCCTGTCTCCTGTCCCGCCCCCCACCCCCCGCCTCCAACTCTCCTTTTTTGTTCTCACACTAATTCGGTGCATTAACTTGACTGCCGCGACTCTCGTCAGAAACAATACTGCCAAAGTAGTTGTATAAAATGTAAATTTCCAACAGCCCAAACAGTTTATACATTCAAGCGGCGCTGAGATGATAAATTGCTCCTTTACTCCCAAACCACAGACAATGTGTGCAGCCCCCTGCCTCCATCCCCTCCATCGCTGTCTGTCTGCCTCCACCCCTCCCTGACATATAGACTCATGCACATCCTTCTTTCTTTCAAACACACTCCGCTGCTCCCCTCACATATACTGTAGCTCACACGCTTGATCAAATATACACGGAGCTATATTCGTCTGCTCCTCGCGGTGTTTTTTTGCTTGTGTAATCTTTCCTTATATAAGTGGACTGGAGGCAGGCGGGGTCATTACATCTGATACAGTGCACTCAGGAGAAGCACTCAGGTTTTGTTGGTGTGTCACGGCGCGTCTAGACAATGATCAAGGTCGAATATTGGCAAACTTACGAGACTTGACACGGAGGCTCTTCGGAGTTTTGTGTTTTTCTCTTGTTTTTAGAAGAGTTTGGAAGCGAAAGCAGGGGCGTTCAGGTTGGGTATGAGCAAGGATGCAGCGGATAAAGAAAAAAGGCCAGACTGCATGACCTATACAATACAGAGAGATCAGCATCTGCCAATAAAACACAATTCAGCTGTGTTGAACTCTTCTCACAAGCATCTCCATGCACTTTCATGGCTTAGATGTTTGTCATTAGGTCCTTGTTGCACTGCCTGCAACATCTTGTGTCTTTGGCCTGCAGGTTATATCAGAAGATGGATTTTTTTTCTTCTCGGAGTTCTATTGAATTCAAAGTTCTTGTGGAAGTATTTGTTTCACTAACAGAATATAAGATTCATTCGTAACTTGACGGGTTTAATCCTGTAGTCAGAGTGTGTTACTATAGACCTAAGTGCTAAGTCTGTTCTAAATTTGTAACCTAAGAGCTGAGACACAGTCCAAACATGATCATAGTATTAAATATAAAATCTGTGACACTAAAACTTAATAGATTTACCACAAATTAGGTTTGTTCCAATACTGATTCCAGTATCAGAAATGCCTCTGATGCACCCTAAAAAGCTATTTCAGACTGAATATGCAAGTCTATGCACCAGTCTGATATCATGTAATATATTTTAGCATCGAAATGGAACCTTGCTACATTTTATAGGGATGAGCTGATCTTAAATGCCAAAACCAATCCAATATGTAATTTTCCATCTCTGAAACATCTAAGCTGCTAATAAGACGTTTATATGGATGCACTTAACTAAACCTTGCCATCTAAGGGGGCTTCCACATCAGGGACGCGAGCCCGGATCTGAGTGTGCTTGACCCCAAAGTTCAATACAGGAAAAGGTGGTCTTAAGTACGGTTCAGTGTTTCCCCTACCACTGATTTGGAGGCATAAATATCCCCCAGCCCCCATGAAAGAAACAAAGCATTTCATTTTACGTTGTGAATTCCTCATGCTCAGACATTTTTGTTCAGACACTTTTATTTTGAAATTTTATTTTGAAAGTTCAGGCTTGTTTAATTCCTCCCTTGCTGTCGCTCCACTCTCTGCTGCATTCATAGACTTCTTATAGAACTTGGCAGTGCTTTGCCGCTCAGCCTGCCGCCAATTTTTTGCAGTGGCCACTTGCAGTATTGAAGCGAAAATTTCCCACCAGCCCAAAAAGCATTTTCCCCAATAGGCCACGATTATAAAAGAGACGTCTGCAAAACTGTTGACAGGACGCCTCAAACTGAATTGGTGCCATCTTTGAATTCTCCTGCTGGCTACTAGAGAGGATGCAGATTTAAGGCACTACTGCATTGGATTCATTTTTCAGAAGTGGAAGCTCCGTCCATTTCTTCTACTGTCAGGATCAAACTAATGCTGATACTGAATATCAGATCGGCGCATTCCCAATTTTTTAGTGCGCTGGTATTGGAGTGGTGCTCCATATCTGCTGATCTGCAAAGTTCAGGTATTGTGAAGGGAAGAAATGGTGCAGGAACACTTGTGCACTGAAGTAAATCTAAATTATTTACTCTTGAACTGCCTATTTTTATTGACTGATGTTGGTGAAATGCTAATTGTGTAGCAAAGAGCAGCACTTAACGAAGCACAGGCAGCTCTCAAGCGGAATGATATAGTAAGCTAAATATAGTATGAAAAATGAGCACATTAAGTTCTGTCAAAGCAATAATATGGAAGTCTTAATGTACAACAAAGTTAAAATGAGATTATGCCATGAAAAAGTGTCTTATGAGGTCAAGAAAGGCCACGCTTATGTTAGTGCATGAGTGTATTTCATTAAAAGAAATTAACGTTAAAAATAACAGATGATAATGAACAAAGGCAATAGATGTATTTAACTTGGATGAACTTTAATAATATAGCTGTTACTTTGATAAAGTTGTCAGAAAGCTCATTCATATCTTGTGCAGTGAATCCATGAGCATTTCTCCAATAATACTAATAGTATATACAAAACAATAACTTATATTTTCTGTGTCTACTGCTCACGGGGCAGTGGTGCTTTTGCGGCCTCGTCATAGATCATCTATCAGTCGAACAGCATGTTCACGACTGAGCATCTTTCTGTGTTTTTCTCTTGATGAATCCTACATTTCTGTAGGTGGTGCTCTTATTTTTAACAATCTGTTGTTGCTGCTTCTGCTGCAGCCAAACACATCACTTTCTGTGAGGCCAGAGGTGTTTTCAACTAAAAGCATTCATGAATTGGCTGCAGGTTGAGTCACTACTCGTTGGCAGAGATTGGAGCAAATATAGTACTTTATTTATAGCAAATATGGTGTTCTCCACTTTCATTAATGCTCTAGTAATAACTAAACTGATTATAGCTTATTATATTTTCACATATTTTTATTATTTATTATTTGAAGTGGGGCTTTAAGAAGGTATTTTAGCCACAAAAATCAATATCAGTGTAATTGTAAGCTATATGTAGAATATTTTCACCGCTCTACCTTGCCTTCAAACCAATGGGAACCCTCCATTATATAAGCCAAATGTTGCTCTCCCCTCACCAGCCAAACTCCATAGGCCAAATCAGTGATTTAATGTTGCAGAACACAGGAGTTGCTGGGTTACTGTTGCTTCAATCTGTTAGTTTGTTTGTGTCACTGTATGACTCCAGTGAATCCAAACTCTCTTTTTAAAGCACCAAAGTCATACAATAACACAAACAAACTAACTAATAGAGGCAGCAGTAGACCAGCAACTCCAGTGTTCTGCACAGGAAAAATTACTAATTTTGCCATTGGAATTTGGTTAGTGCAGAGAGAGCGATATTTGGCTTATATAAC
The DNA here is from genome assembly GCA_027495735.1 of Lutjanus campechanus. Taxonomy (NCBI): domain Eukaryota; kingdom Metazoa; phylum Chordata; class Actinopteri; order Lutjaniformes; family Lutjanidae; genus Lutjanus; species Lutjanus campechanus. The sequence continues at coordinate 9,735 of JAJHUR010115220.1, read as the reverse complement.
AGTTTCCCGTGAAAAAAATGTTGTCTGATGGCAAGGTTAAGTGGTGAAAATGTTCTAAATATAGTGTACACTTAAACCAATATGATTTTTTAAAGGTTGAACTTTTTTTTTTTAGTGAAACCTTTTGTTGCTGACCCTATCCACAGTTCATTGCTTAGCTTCTCTGCTGTTACTCCTCTCTGCTTCTCCACTCTGGTGGCATGCTGACCAGCATCTGTAGTGTAGGTAATACACAGACTGTCGATAAGAACCTCATACAACCACATCAAACAATCTGAAATATCCCTTTAACCACGTTATAATAGTATTATTACTCTATCAGATTAATTCTTAAGCATTGCTTTTCAAATAACAGCTCTATTTAATACATCAAGTTCACTTTACAAACCATGTTATACAATATTTTTTATCATATTATGGCTGGGCACATTCCTCTAAACTCAACTGATTGGTACATTGGTTTCATTTACTTTTCCCTCCACTATACCTCTGATTAGGAGAGGAAGAGACGGCAGGGAGATTAAAGCAGGAGGGAAGAAAGTGAACGTCCTCTCCTCTTGTGCTTCTATATGTCGAGTGGAGGGATATATTTTCCAGATGGAAAGCTCTATAAGTGTACACAGACACAGTGCGAGGCACAAGGCAGAGAACCATGTACAGTAAGTAAAGTGCAAGAGGGGTGTGTGTGTGTGTGTGTGTGTGTGTGTGTGAGTGGGGTGGGGGGGTATGAGTGTGCAGAGAGCACATCTGTAAAAGCCATTTCTCTATAAGGTATGGAGAGGAAGAAGGGAATAAAGATAAATGTCCTGTGACATTCTGAAAGTGGGCCAAACCAGGGTGTGTTTAAACTGATCCATATGGGGCCTGAGAGGGAGACTTTATCATATACAGTTTGAAATCTCGCAGTACAGTACGAGCTGGTGTATGTTGGTTTTTGAAATATTAGGTTTCGCTCACTGTTTTGGCAGCAGTGTTTCTGATTAAAACACATGCCAATATAGTATATGAATACATCTATACAACGGAGAGACAGAAGACAGAACAAGAGAGAGCTTTTTTGGTATCACTCCAAAGGATATACAATGTGGCCAGAAGTATATAGACACCTCTTTTCACATCGGCCTTTTCATTCCAATTAAGGGAGATCTTGAGAGGATACTCCAATTTAAAATAGCATTACTGACAGTGACAGAAAGTTATGAATGCAAGATGTTTCTTATTAATGATACTGCAACATTGCAAGCGGTTGACTCAACTCTCAAGTGAGATATTTTTGGGTCATTGGGTCTCATCATTAGGCTGCAGTGTGTGATTCCACAGATTCTTGCAGGTAGTTGAACAGTAATCAGTACATTTGTCCATCTTTCACATTAATCGCATTTTAATCGTTGACGAAAAATGTCATGGATTCATCACAGTTTTCGTTTTCAAAGGTTACTTTTTTATTTAACCGTAGTCTAACTTTTGGTTGTGAGAAAAGTAAAAGGACTTGCATTTTCTTCTGACCACCCTAAGCGCTTTTTAGACTACATGTACACATTTGCATACACATTGATACACTAATGGCAGAGGCGGCCATGCAAGGTGCAGCTGCTCCATGAAAAGTAACCATTCAAACACACTCAAGATGTGTATAAGAGACAGGTGTTGAACTTTTTTTTTTAGTGAAACCTTTTGTTGCCGACCCTATCCACAGTTCATTGCTTAGCTTCTCTGCTGTTACTCCTCTCTGCTTCTCCACACTGGTGGCGTGCTGACCAGCATCTGTAGTGTAGGTAATACACAGACTGTCGATAAGAACCTCATACAACCACATCAAACAATCTGAAATATCCCTTTAACCACATTATAATAGTATTATTACTCTTTCAGATGAATTCATGCTTAAGCATTGCTTTTCAAATAACAGCTCTATTTAATACATCAAGTTCACTTTACAAACCATGTTATACAATATTTTTCATCATATTATGGCTGGGCACATTCCTCTAAACTCAAATGATTGGTACATTGGTTTCATTTACTTTTCCCTCCACTATACCTCTGATTAGGAGAGGAAGAGACGGCAGGGAGATTAAAGCAGGAGGGAAGAAAGTGAACGTCCTCTCCTCTTGTGCTTCTATATGTCGAGTGGAGGGATATATTTTCCAGATGGAAAGCTCTATAAGTGTACACAGACACAGTGCGAGGCACAAGGCAGAGAACCATGTACAGTAAGTAAAGTGCAAGAGGGGTGTGTGTGTGTGTGTGTGTGTGAGTGGGGTGGGGGGGTGGCGGGGGTATGAGTGTGCAGAGAGCACATCTGTAAAAGCCATTTCTCTATAAGGTATGGAGAGGAAGAAGGGAATAAAGATAAATGTCCTGTGACATTCTGAAAGTGGGCCAAACCAGGGTGTGTTTAAACTGATCCATATGGGGCCTGAGAGGGAGACTTTATCATATACAGTTTGAAATCTCGCAGTACAGTACGAGCTGGTGTATGTTGGTTTTTGAAATATTAGGTTTCGCTCACTGTTTTGGCAGCAGTGTTTCTGATTAAAACACATGCCAATATAGTATATGAATACATCTATACAACGGAGAGACAGAAGACAGAACAAGAGAGAGCTTTTTTGGTATCACTCCAAAGGATATACAATGTGGCCAGAAGTATATAGACACCTCTTTTCACATCGGCCCTTTCATTCCAATTAAGGGAGATCTTGAGAGGATACTCCAATTTTAATTTTAAATTTAGTTTTGGTTTTTGATGAAAGTGTGTTAGTTTTAGTCTAATTTTCGCTGCTTCTTGCCAAATGCTTAGGGTTTATAGGTTAATTTAGTCCATAAATGTTGCTGTTTTTCCCCCCTAAAAAACTAGTAACATAAAATAGCATTACTGACAGTGACAGAAAGTTATGAATGCAAGATGTTTCTTATTAATGATACTGCAACAGGGCAAGCGGTTGACTCAACTCTCAAGTGAGATATTTTTGGGTCATTGGGTCTCATCATTAGGCTGCAGTGTGATTCCACAGATTCTTGCAGGTAGTTGAACAGTTATCAGTACATTTGTCCATCTTTCACATTAATCGCATTTTAATCGTTGACGAAAAATGTCATGGATTCATCACAGTTTTCGTTTTCAAAGGTTACTTTTTTATTTAACCGTAGTCTAACTTTTGGTTGCGAGAAAAGTAAAAGGACTTGCATTTTCTTCTGACCACCCTAAGCGCTTTTTAGACTACATGTACACATTTGCATACACATTGATACACTAATGGCAGAGGCGGCCATGCAAGGTGCAGCTGCTCCTTATAATCTAACTCATTTACACACGTTCGCACACCGGAGTGTCTTGCCCAAGGACACTTCAAAATATGAAAACACTCTGCTTAGAATAATAATTTGTCTGATATGGTTTTTCCACAAAAAGATTAAAAAAGTCTTACTCCTTCTCCCTCACTCTCTGTGAATGGCCAAGTCTTTCTAGCTTGAAAGGTTAAACTGCTGGACACTGCTGCTCAGACGATTGGGCTCCAAACTAGTTTTGATGTCACAAAATCACAAAATCCTGCTTGTACAAACATGTCTTAAACTCAGGTTTAAGGTGAGCACAGACAAACTTTGCCCATTCAGAAGATGATTGGGCAAAATTGACCCTTCCTAATTCCCGTCCCTTTAAGAACCTCGGTCAGCTTTCTCCTTTCCTGTTTCCTGTACTTTCCTGTTTATGTTGATGCGACAGATTATCTAGCTAATCTACATTAATCATAAACTAGCTGGTTGCATCATCTACATTGTTAGCTAGATAGTTAGGTATTGTTTCACCAACATTAGCTAACTTGAGATGTACCCCAGCCATATTTTTTAACCAATTTCAAAATTTAAATTTTTCTTTTCAACATAGACAAGCCTAGCGCATAGCATATTTAAGTACAGGAAACGGGAAAGGAGAAAGTTGGGTTGGTTGAGGTTCCGCCGGCTACCAAGCTTGCTCATTTGCTATTGGAGCAGAGACTGAAAAGGGGCGATACTTAGGAAGGGTCAGTTATCCTGGAAACGCACTTTCAAAAAAACACTTGGTAGGTGATTGGATGAACCATCTGTTACGTCTAACACAGGCAAACTTCAACCAATCAGATCAGTCCACCCTAACCAAAGCCGCAGCCGGCTGGAAGAAGAGTGAAAACACGTTCTTTGCTCTTCTTTCAATGAAGAAACACTCTCCAGTTCTGATGTAGCTGATGCTATCGCAGTGTCTACACTAAACTCTCCAGGAGTCGCCATTGTTTGTTTGAGATAAGTGGCTTCCACGGACGCTTCTTGTAGGCGGCACACCGAAAACCACACCTGCACCTGCCAGTAGTCCCCTCAGAGGACGCTGATTGGCTTGCACCACCTCTGGTGTAGACACGAACGGATAGCTCGGAGCCTAGCAAGATGGACTCTCGTGTGATCTTCTCGCGTGCGCCATTATCAGAAAGGTTTTCTAAGTGCCCCAAAGAGTTGAATCGTTTCAGCTGGGTTCAATGTGGAATTAACCACTTTACCAGTGGATTCTCATCTAAACTGTAGAACTGCCTATAGAGAACCTACAGAAGCTTTGGAAAGGGTTTGTGCTGTCTTACAAGTGTAAAGAACCACTTTCTTTAAGTGAACATACTGTAATGCAGCAGTAGGGACATGTGATATGAGGCTATTCCCTTGCCATTGGTTTTGCACTGCTCTGGCCAATAGATCACACATGTAGGGGCCATGTTTGACCCCAGATTCTCTGGTTTCCATAGCTCCTAATCCCAGGGGATGAATTTATAGTGGTTCGCTCCCCTCCTATACCTTCTCCCCACCACATAACTACCACTTTTTACAGTTCTTTTTCATCTTAAGTTTTGATGAAATCACATTAGAGATTTCTGCTGTATTGGAGCGGCTTGTGTAACAGTTTGAGCTTTCCTTGGTAATGAAATGTGAAGTGGGTGGACTCGGGCCCCGCCATGCATGTGTGAGATTTAATGTAAACCAGCTATACTGTAGAGGGGAAATGTGATTTTTGGCAGGCTAAGATGTGGTTTGCAGTCTCCCTCTTTTTCTCTCTCTCACACGCCAGCTGGGGTTAGACTGATATGGGTTCCCGAAGGCCAATACTGATATTTTTTTATTCTTTAATGTAACAGTTTCAATGTCAGAAAAATCCCTGTACAGCTATATTACTGATGCAGCTCTTATAGGTGGATTATCCACTCTAAAGCGGGGTTAAAGCTCCCACTCCACACGAAAGTTATTTCTGACACAGCTTGACATGTTTTAGCCTGAAAATAATGTCAAATAATGTCAAAATACATACACCATGGTCAGGGATGATCACATCATTGTGATAAATGTTGGGCGGTTTTCAGTCAAACTCTAAAGAAAGCCCAAGTTTTCCGTGCTTCTCAGTTAGTCTCTGTTATTATAGCTTTTATTGCTCAATCTAATTTCTCTTAGAAGGCCTCTGTCATCATTATTTACAAAAAGCTGAAATGTGATGCTTGAGTTTTTATTAAGATGAATTGGTTTCTCTATATAATATAAAAGACTGAACTTTGAGCCTGAAAGTTCGTTCATGACCTTTGGGAAAAGTAGTTTGGCAGTTACGATGATTTTGTCAAAGGTTTTCAACAACTACAGCTCCAGTGAGGAGTAATTAAAGGTACTCTGTTGAGTTTCTGACTGTTAGTTGTGCTATGGAGCAATATTTTTTTAAGAGTGAGTCCCTGTTTTGTTTGTACGGGGATTTTGCAAGGCCACCCCGGCCCGCTAAGGGCCAGTGGGACAGAGGTTAGATTAAATAAGTGTTGGGACATTGACAGAACATCGCAGATGTATTAAAGGCACAGTATGTAATTTTTGCCGACAGGGGTCTCTCACATCAAAACAATGACAAAAAATGTAGTTGTTGACATCATGAAGCAGTGCGGGAGTTGTTGTCTTCACTGTTAAAAAAAACACAGCTGCTGATGAAAATCTATCTGATGTTACTCAAATGCTGTTGTGAGAAGGATAATGTCATACTGCTGTATTCTAGGTTGTAAGTCACGTAAACGTTCAAAATTTGACAAATTATTATGTCAGCGACTCACAGATCTAAAACTCATTAGCTACCATGACACAACAGCTAATGTATCACGAACCACCTCATTGCTAACATTAATGATAATGTTACATGATAGCGTCAATTATTTCTGAAATATCAATGGAAGAATTCATTCACTATCCAACCGTAATGATAGCAAGGAAGTGGTTGAATGCTAATATTCACTGTTGTCTAATGGTAGCTAATTGGTTAGCAAATTATGTTGTTTTACCTTGATACACAGCCCTAATGTCCATCCAGATTTTCACTATCCAATGTATTTTCAGTTGTTGATCAACTGGGAGTCTGTGACATATTTTTTTTTATACGACTTGCAACCTGAAACACAGTGACACCCTGCGTGACTGTGACGTCAGAGGAAAATGGCCAAATTGTTGGGAACATTTGGGATAATATAAATACAAAACTCAATGAAATATCTAATATAGGTCTAGTCGTTTTTATACATTTAGTGTGGAAACGCTGCATATTGCATCTTTAAAAGAGCTGGATACAGCATGGCAACTCAGCATTGCTAATACTTTTTTTCTGGCCCAGTGGCCAATCGCTGTACTGTGCTGCACTGTACGGTAGTTTGGCCTGAAACAAATGTACCACAAGACCAGCCATTGTAAAAGTCTGTCGACAGAACACCTTCTAGCACAGACGAGGCTGATTTAGCGCTTACATATCTCAACTTACAGAGATCCCAGAAAAGCCTTCTCCTTGTCTGTGACATCATCACATTGTAAATGCCGGTGGGGCGACGGCTAAGACACTAATGAGTCATGAGTGGCACAATGTGGGTGATCAACTTTGACTGGAGTGAATGGACACAGTATGCAGTTCTCATGTTGCATCCTCGCAGAACACCCAAGATAAAAACCACCAGCTAGTGGTAGCTGAGCCACACATTCCTGTGTGAATCAGTTGATTTATAATCAGTTGAAGTTGTCAAACAGCATTAAAATAGATACTGTGTGTGGAGAATGAGGGGCTTTCCTTTCACTTGTCACTTTCTCCATGTCTTTCTCTGATATGTTAGCTGCTAGATGTAAGCTTAAACATACTTAACAGTGTTTGGACTTTTATTTAGTGCAGAAAGGAGAGAAATGACCACCCTCCCTCCCTCTGCAACTGCATACAGGCCTATACAGTGTAATCCACAGGTGGAGACCACCCTCGCTGAAGGTGCACACACGCTTGCTTTCATACAGACATGCATCGGCAAAAGCGCAGATCAGACACACTCAAAAGCACCTGGACGTACAGTAGATAATGAACATGCACGGACACAAAAATATGCACGCGCACATACTTCAGGACACAAACACTCAAACACACAGATGTGCACACATGTTTGTGCACTTACTGTGGACACACACTGGGGTGAAAGGATTCCTTGTTCTTTTTTATCACAGTGAGGCCTCTCTGGATTGAGATGACATGGCAAGTTTGCTAATGTCAGAGAGGTTCTCTTCTACTATTACACACACACACTCGCATATGCAACCCTGAATGCCAGCAGCTGGCTCACCGAGAAGACCACACACACTCGCTCGCACACACACACACACACACACACACACACACACACACACACACGCCACAAACTGAGTCACAATCAAGACTACTGATCCCTATCACACGCACACACCCTCAGCGGTGCCATATGGGGAGCAGCGTTGGTGGCTGTGCGTGGGATCAATGGGAACACCGGTGGCAACTGCAGTAAGCTCCGGAGACACACCATTAACCTTGACAAAGAGACGCACAGTAAGACAGAGAGACAGACAGCAGAGAGTGAGACGCAGCTCCAGACAACTTCCTACACGGACGGAAAGTTGTCAGACAATCTCTCTGATACATTTCTCATG
>JAJHUR010115219.1:2810-35858 GCA_027495735.1 Lutjanus campechanus | reverse complement strand
ATTTTCTGAGGTGGTGTAAAAAGTTTGAGAAACACTGGTCGAATCCATTTTTCAGTGGCAATATGATATTTCCAAAGGAAAGGTCAGTCAAATACATTAGGGATTATTCACTGAGGAGCTTCAGCAGAGATCTTCACTCTGACCCACCTCTGTGCGACAAACAAACAGCATCTACACCAATTAATCTTATCAATCGCCATTTAATCACATTTAGCTTCAGCTCATTCTCGTTATGGTTCTCTAAACGCATTGCCTCTGTTTCTTCTGTGACTGGAATGATCACCGGCTCAGTGTTCTGTCAGCACGAATCTGCATTACCGAGAGAAAGTTGGTTTCATAATGAGGTCTTCATTTAATCAAAAAACTTCTTACAGTTTGACTGACAGCACGAAATTAAAACAAATGGTACTTTGTGAAGGATGGTAGGTAAGTACAGTCACCGGCTGATGAAACGAGAGCTCTTCACGGACAGATTCCTCTGACTGATGGAATGACAAAAGTTTATTTTTCTTACTTACTGTTTATCAGAGATTGAAGAGTGTTGTGGAAAGACTTTATTTGTTGATTGCAGAAGACGAGAATGACATTGCAGAAGGAAATAAAGCTCTCCTCTTGGTCTGATAGCTCTCATTAGGCTGCATTTCCACATCCAAGCGGGTATTTTGAAAGGGTTACAACATCAAACTGCCTCGAGTACAGTCGTTCTCGGAGGGTGACCGTCGGCCATTAATTCATTTAAAACAATTCTTTTGACCAAGCTAGAACCGAGTCCTTTAATTAAGCACTTCTTGATAGTTAACACACTCAAACTTCAGTCATGCAAATCTGAGAGTGTCCGACAGAGAGAGATTGCCTGATAACCATAAAACCTCGTCTATCCATCAGCAAATGACGGAGGAGTTTAAAAATATCCACCTTGCCGGCAATACTTATCAGCTTAGTGCCACTAATGGGAATTGTTTCATCTGCGCGCGAATGGCTCCATCATTTGATGTGAATATTTTATCACTTGTCAGTAATTAAAATTAAAATGTGCATTTCTATTAAACATAATTGTAATTTCTTATCTGTGTTTAATGGGATGTGTTTTTTTACCACTTGAATTTTAAATAAAAGTCCTCACTCCGACATTAAAGGCAATAGTTTACTGTGGATGTATTATTCCGGTCTTTTGATTACAGTTTGAGAGGCCCAGTGGAACGAGGGGTCAGGGGTTGGATAAATTATCACACTTCAGCGTGCTCCATATTTCTCCCAGACGCAGGCTGAGGGAACATGGCTGAAAGATCAATGCACTTTATTCTCTGCTCTCTTCACACTGTCTGTGCCGTTCCTTAGCCTTTGTGTCATGACAGTTCTTTTGTTTTGTTGTCTTTAGACTTGAGCAACTAGAAGTGTCTTTTCTTTCTTCTGAAAACTTTGTCCTCATATGCGAGTCCTGCTCCGTCCCTGGTATAAGCAATGAACAAATCGATGGCTTTGGGACTTGCCTTGTAACCTGATGGTTTGTTACACAGAAGCATCTGGGAAGTCGTCCTTAAAAACAGTCTGGAAAAGGGCAGGCACTTTCAAATAACACTTGGTGGGTGATTGGATGAACCATCTGTCTGTCATGTCTAACAGGCTAACTTCAACCAATCAGATCAACACTTCCACAGACGCTTCTCGCTGCTGTCACACCTAAGACCACGCCCATAGCTGCAAGTAGTCCCTCCTAGGATGCTGATTGGCTGCACCACTGTTGGTGTGGACACAAACTGATAACTTAGGGCGTGTCTTTTAACTAAGGATGAGCTTAGCTAGAGTCGAGCAACTTCACTTTTTAGGAATTCTTCACAATAAAAGCCCAACTTCAGGAAATGTTAGGATTTCATCAGCAGTAACACAACTGAAAGCAAACATGAAAGATTAAAAACAAGCAGATGCCTGCGCCAGCTCGGCATGGTTTGACTGGACATGGCCAAAAGTGCCAATGGAAAAAAACAAAAATATAGTGCTCCAAAGAAAGCAGGAATATAAAGAGCATAGGCAAGACCTATCACCAAGAACTCTGAATCACTCTGAAAACCTCTTCTTCCCACAGCTCCAGTGTTAGACCTGTAAACTCTAACGGCGTGTTCCCACCAAACGCGATGTAATCGCGTGTGAAATGACCCGCCCTACTCTTCCTCTGATTGGCTTACCCTCATATTCTTACCCTGACCTTACCAAATCACATTCCCCATATCTAAACCCACCATAACACCATAAAAAGATTAATAAAGCTCTAGTCGCTAAGAGCAAATATTGCGTTGCAATAAATGAAATATGTTGTAGTGAACATTTTACTGATATGTTCTGTATCAACAACCAATTTGCTGTCGCAAATGAGTTGTATATAACCAATTTCTAGGAAACAGGAAAGATAAGACTGTACCAGTGTGGAAAGGGCCACTGACCTACTCTTCCACTGTGAATGTTAACAGACCTGCCTGTGTATTTGGATGAGGAGACAGACAGTTTTATCAGCTTAGTCCACACACCTGAGTGAACCCACAGAATTCGGCCACGACTCTCCTGCTGGATACTACTCCACCACTGGATTATGTCTTGTCTCTTATGATGTTTTTACTTTTCATGAGCTCAGTGGCCGAGGGAAGCAGCCGAACAATAAACATTTGGTTTATTGAGGCGTCTCAGGGGTGGGAAGAGGAGAAAATGAAACTCAAATTCTCTCAGGTTGCAGGGTATCTGAACTCGGATACATTTGCTTCTGGAAAAAGTGCTAAAGCGAAGAGAACATTAGGTCCCAGATTTTTCAGGCTGCTGTGGATGGAGGAGCTCATGTAACATCACAGCACGCTGAATTCCAGTGTTGAGGACAGGACTGAGGCTCAAAAGACTGCGAGCACCCCTCCTCACTCTCAATAGTGAGTTAGCACACTGATGTGGTGTTTTCAGTGTTTTTTCCATCCAACCACCCACAGCAGATGTTAATATTCTGTTCTGGTAAAGTGGCAGGTTAAAGATACCGTGGTGCTCGTTACTAATTGATGCAGATAAAGTCCAGTCCTGTATAGACTTACTTTCAGCAAAGATGGAAGTAAATAAGTACAAATACTTAGTTACTGTTCTTAAGTAGAGTTTTCAGGTATCTGCACTTCACTTGACACACATACCTGTACTTTTTACTTCTTATTTTTTCAAAGCAGGTTCATTAGTTTTTCAGCATTTAAGGGGAATTATTGATTATTTGTATTTTGTGTCATTGCGCACAGCCTTCCCAAGATTAAGACAGATTTCAAATTAATGGATGGAACAATAAGAGAAAAGATTATTCCTCAATGTAGTCATCAGTGCACATAACGCACAACAGACGACAAGACAAAACAGATGTATGAAGACAAGAACTGACGTGAAAGGTGTAAGAAGACAAAAAAAGATCAAGATTAAAAAAAAGACCTAAAAGGATGCATGAAATGTAACAAGACAAAAAAGACCAAACAAGACTTGGAAGACCTAACAAGAGATAAAACGTAGACACAAAAGACATAATACAACAAAAGATGTAAAAGGACCTAAAAGAGCAAACAAGACGTAAAAGACCTAACAAGATGCATAAAACATAACAAGACAAAAAAGACAAAAAACGTGGACCACCATGGGACCTAATTTCGGAAATGAATGGTAGTCTACACTGAGAGACAAATAATTTTTTGATTCCATTTGAATTGTGCCATGAATCACACAATCAGACAATTTTTCATGTCAAGTTTGTTGTAAAACTTGAAATATCAGACTGTGAAGATGCGTAATTAGAAAGACCACACACCGAGAGGTCGCACAAGTGACATCACGACTTTCTTCCTGTGTGTTCTCGTACGGGGATGTCGTCACACAACAACAGATCTTCCTCGTTCTTTCTCTTTCTGGCTTAAAAGGTCTAAAAGGAGCAGGAGTCACTGATAAAACACTGAGATAACATTAGACGGGGCAGCCGGATCGGTGTTGGTGCTGTAATACTGTGTGAGACGAGAGATGTTGTGCTATGAGTTGTTTCACATTAAACTAAATTACGACAAACCAACAACAAACTAAGACTTTCATGTCTCGTGAAATTATGTTTTAAATAAGAGGTAACATTCTAAACAATGATGACGTTAAGTAGCTTATTAATGTAGGAATCTTGCCTCATTAATCACTGATCGTGTCGCAGGTAGTGACTTAGGTTTGGGCTGACAGGCTGGCTTGAAACTCTCATGTATCTTTTAGGGAGAGACGTGGACACTGATTGTACCTGTAAGACTTGGAGGGCTTTTAGAATGCTCTACATTTTCTTTGTTGAGCAGCCACTTGAAGAAATTGAACTCAGGGTTCTGCAAAAATCTGAACATTTGATAAAGCCAGGTTCAAAATTCTTGTTTCATTTTGCTGACATGTTAGAGTCAAAGGGTTGCACAGAGGACATTTTGGAGCTATTGTTCTATCACTCCATGAATCCGAAAATACTGTCAGCAGCCCTAATAAAAGAAATCGATTCCTGTCATGTTTTTAAAGAGAACATGTTCTATACATCAGGCCATGATTATAATCTGAAGGTTTTTGCAGAGGGATTTGTTCATATATCAGAGAGGAGCACAACTGGAAAGTTTGGTGTATGTAAGCGTGACTGAAGTGGAGAATTCTGGCACAGAATATGAGAAAAAAAAAACTCCATTTGAGAAAATGGCCTTCGGATATGAAATTTTATGTTTAATTATGCAAATGAAACTTCATCCAATTAAATGTGCGCTCATTTGCAAAATCTCCTAAACAGAATCTTAACTAAATTAAACACCTCAGTGTGCTGTTTGCTGCTGTTGTATGTTTTCTTTGATAGAACACGTTACAGAAGGAAAAATAAAATCTCAAAGTTGACCAGCGGATGAAACACGGCACCTTTGCTTGTGTTGTCTTTCCTTAAGACGTTAACAGGTCAAATTGAGTCGAGATGGTTGACCTGCTGAGTGCACCTTCTGAGATAATACTTTCATTTCATTCATAAATATTAAGAATTCATCCAGTTTCCAAATGGGTGGCACTTGCACAGTATTGAACAGCACAGACCCACCCAAGCTCACCCGCCTCTACGCATATGGGCTGGATTAAGAGGGGAAAAGGGTGTATGAAGGGCTGGCAGCAGGCCTGGACAAACAAATCAGCTCCTCTCATCTCCTTTAAAAGCAGTGCACTCTCATCTACTGCATACTGACACATTTATAATGAAGACCCTCAAAACACACACACCTTCAAAGAATGCAATGTGCACACACACACACACACAACAGACTGTGACTAGTACACACACACCTCAGTCTGAGACTGCAACTGCAGACACAATTTTGCGCAAATTGTAAATAGTTGTTCTACCATCTATTTAGTTAATGTTACCCACTACTTCTAAATTTTACGTGCAAAATGTGAAGAATCTGCACAATGTACAGAACCTTTAATCTATTTTTAAACTGTTATTACTGACATTTGACGGCTTCAGCTTCTATTTGTTTTACAGTTTTATATTTTCATATGTTCATGTCTATATTTTTCTGATGCATGGAGAGAAACCATTCACAATTTCATTGTTCCTGAGTATAATGACAATAAAGATCTTTCTGATTCCTGAGGAAGAGAGTACACACAGGAGAACGATGAGGTGGAAGAGGGAACACTCGAAACAATCCATCTTAAACAGAAAATATGGTGGCGCCAGTGCACATAAATATATTGTATAATGTTTTCATATTCTATGACAAATAATGTAATTCTTTCTGTGTATGTCATGCACGTTCTGTGACTTTAACAGGCAACAGGCAGTGGTGCAGGATCTTCTTAGGAACACCAAAACAATGGAGTCTCTGGGGACGGGGTTCTCAGAAATTACCAATCTGCAAAAAAATTCAAAAAAATCTGTCAGCTAGATGTCAGCTAACATCTTGCCTGATCAATCACTGATGGTGTCGTAGGGAGTGACGTCAGTTTGGGCTGACAGGCCGGCTTATTTAACTCTCATATAATTTTGAGGGAAATACTCAGACACGGGTTGTACCTGTAAGACCTGACGACTTTGAGAACGCGCCTCATTTTCTTGGTGGAGCAGCCACTCGAAGAAATTGAACTCGGAGCTCTGCAAAAATCTGAACATTGGATAAAGCAAGGTTCAGAATTCTTGTTTCATTTTGTTGGCATGTTAGACTCAGGAGGGAATTTTGGATATCTTGTTTTATCACTCCATGAAAATACTGTCAGGCATTAAAAAAAAAGAAAAATCATGTTTTTAAAGATAACATGTTCTATACATCACGCTATGAATGATATGTGAAAAAATCACTCTGTAAAAACCTTCAGAATTTAGACAGGAGCACAACTGAAAAGTTTGGTGTATGTAAGTGTGGCTGAGGTGGAGAATTGTGGCACAGAATGAGGGAAAAAATTCATCTTAATAAAATAGCCTGTAGCCATGAAAATTTATGTTTAGTATTGCAAATTAAACTTTATCCAATTAATTGTGCACTCATTTACAAAATCTCCAAAACAGAATCTTAACTAAATTAAACATTTCAGTGTTTATTTTAAATGTTTTCTTTCCAGTAGTTTGATAGAATAAATATCATGGAAGCAAATTAAATCTCATATTTGACCAGTGCATGAAAAATAACACCTTTCTCTGCAGGCTTGGGGAGTAACAGATTACATGTAATCTGGATACAAAAAAAAAGGTAACTGTATACCATTGCAGTTTCAGATAAAAAGATACAATCAGATTACAGATGCATTTAGTAAAAATTGAGATTATTAGTAGGATTCCAATTTAAAATAAAAAAGGATATACTACCACACGCAGTTCACACACAGCTAACAAATTCATTATCATGGCCTCTGGTGAAAAAATGTTTCATTGGGTGTAAATTAACTTTTTTTTTCTTTAAATCAATCAATAAATTGCACACAATAAAGGAAGGAACAGCTGGACAAACTAATGAACCGGATCAACATAAAACACTATTAAATTAATCTGGATCCATTTTCTGACAGTGAACTTAATATCTTTGAGTTGTGGACAAATCAAGACATTGGGGAAGTTATCTTGAGCCTTGATTTGGATTTGGTGATGAATGGTCCTTTACACATTTTAAACACTAGTAGTTTTACCATTTTACATTTCTGTACACAGTTGGAGATGCAGAGAATATTTTGTTGCTCTGTACAAGTAGTGTTTTTAAAAAAGAGTGCTAAATGTTTGATGACCACAGCCACATATGCTAATAGTCATGCTAACAGCCATGCTAAGAGCCACGCATGCTACAGCCATGCTGGCAGTCACACATGCTAACAGCCATGCTAGTAGCGACGCATGTTAACAGCTATGCTAACAGCATGCTAGCAGTCATACGTGCTAACAGCCATGCTGATAGCCACACATGCTAACAGCCATGCTAATAGCCACACATGTTAACAGCTATGCTAACAGCATGCTAGCAGTCATACGTGCTAACAGCCATGCTGATAGCCACATGCTAACAGCTATGCTTACAGCTATACATGCTAACAGCCATTCACACTCACCTGCACAGGTTCATTTCATCTGCAGTCAAACACCCAAACAATTCATATGACACAGTTTGATGTGACTCTTGTTTATTTGTTTGTATTCTCACACTGTTTAAATGGAGTGAACACATTCTCACTGTGGGGTTAAACAAGCTCTTTTCTGTTATGTTATCCATGTGTTTCTTTGTCTTTGACTTACTGTGGTTGTTGGGGGCGGTTCACTTCCTGGTTGAGCAAAAGGTGTGTCTGAGGGGTGGAGCCTCTTAAATCTGAAAGCCAGATCATCAGGCCAAACCATGTGCTGCCAAGTCGGGGGTATGAATTGTCTTGTGTAAGTTGTAGTTGGCGCGTCCATCTTGTTTTCCCCTTGTGTGTTATTTGGTTTGACTCGGTCACTACATATGTTCACTGCTGCCTCCACAACTGTTTGTTCCTTCCTCAGCTACACAGACAGCTGCTCCATGAAAGAGCCTCTTTATGGACTCACAGGTACCTTCAAGAATTCATTCATTGTATAAAATGTTTTTGAGTGTTAATGTTAGAGGTGACAAATGGAGGCTAACCCCTTTTACTTGAACTCCTCTCAAACACTGTAACTCCAGTATGGAGTCCAGGGTCAGTCAATCACTTTAGAGTTTTTCAAACCACAGCACTCCTCTGTCAAAAGTTATTAAAAAATTTCATTCATTGAAGGACGCCACTGTGGCATGGCGTCAAGTGTTGATGTTTCGCCATGAAGCAGGAAGTTGCTATAACTTAAGTGTAATATGTCCAATTTGCACCAGACTTCACAACAGGAAATGACATGTCTTAGACTTTCACATGCTCCTTCTAGCAGGTTGACTATATCTTAGTCAAATGTGCTCAGAAAAACCTTAAGACCATGGTAATGATGTATTACAAAAATGTTTCAGCAAATTGCATTGCCCTGGTGGCATGTCAAACTTTGTTGCACCATGACACAGGAAATTGTTGTAACTTTGCGCTTCATGGTCGAATCTGCCCTAAACGTAACATGTCTGATAAGATACCCGGCCTAAATACATCTACAGGACAATATTTAGTTGGTGTTGTGAAATGGTTCAACAGCGCCCACTACAATATTTCAATGAAGCAGCCCACATGGTACATTTCATCTACATGTACAAAAATTGGTAGGCACATGTATCATGTCCACGTGCACAAAAAAGTCTCTAGGAGCCACAGCTTAAACACAAGAGGAAGTCGGCCATTTTGAATTAAGTTGTCAATTTTGACGTTTTCCAAGAGTTATATTTGAACCAGCTCCGACAGAATTAATCAGATTGACTTCAAAATTATTGTGTGTCATCTAGACTAGTTTGTGATCAAAAGTTATTTAAAAATTGAAGGGCTAGGGATTGAGTTTTGATGTCTCACCATGAAAGAGGAAGTTCCTGTAATTTCTGTACAACTGATCCAATCAGCCCCAGACTTGTAATGTTTAATAAGAGTCCCTTCATGATCCCATCTACATGCCAATCAGGAGTTGGGCGATCTAATGGCAACAGTAAGTAAGGCTGGTGTGAATGTCATCCTAACATATAGTTAGTGTCTGTTCTGTAGCACCACCTAGTGGAGACGGGAATGGACATCGAACTCCTTCTGCAGTGTCCAAAACGTGAAAATTCACAGCCTTGTCGCTGGTCACACACTGGTGATGGAATTGCGGCTGCCACACATTTTGATGGATGCGGGTGTTCGGGAGCATGTTCCGCTGCTTATTTTTGTCTTTTTTGTCAACATTTTTGGTAAACACGTTGGTTGCGGTGAAAAATTTCGCCTGACTCAGCAGCCAGTGAGCAGGGTCAGAGAGGGCATCAGGAAAGTATCTGCACATGGTTCTGAGGGTCTTGTGGTCTAAAGACATGTTCTCAAACCGCAGGGTCCCAGGTTCACATCCCCAAGTGAACGACTCCATGGTAACAGGTGGACTGTGAATTCCCTCCACTACTCAGGCATGTACTGAATAATCACACTCCCTGACCTCAACAAAGTGTTGAAACATGACGTTTTTGCAATTTTTCAGAACTTTAATCTTTCAAGTCATCAGCGTCTGGTCTACAGTGCTAAAAATGCCTTTTTTTGGGCAAAACCTGCTTGTAGGTCTTGTTTATATTGAGATGATCCAAAAGTAACAGGAAGTAATCAAGTTACATACATTTGATATGGTTATAGTTGGATTATGTTAATGACAGTATTTTTTAACAGTTAATTAGTAACTATGTCAGAATAAATTTTCAAAGAAACCTTTTGCAACCCTGTTTGCCTGTAATATCTTAAGAAGTTAACTATCTTGACTTGATGAGACCTCTTGTTGACCTGTTCAGTCACCCTCTGCTGCCACCCTCTGAGATAATACTTTCATTTCATTCCTAAATTCTAGGACTCTAGGATTTTCGGAATTCATCCATTTTCCAAATGGGTGGCACTTGCCCAGTATTGGACAGCACAGGCCCACCCAAGCTCACCTGCCCCTACGCATATGGGCTGGATTAAGAGGGGGAAAAAAGGGTGTATGAAGGGCTGGCAGCGGGCCTGGACAAACAAATCAGCTCCTCTCATCTCCTTTAAAAGCAGTGCACTCTCATCTATTGCATACTGACACATTTATAATGAAGAAGCGAGTACACACAGGAGAATGATGATTGTGTTCCAGGAGGAGCAGAAAACATGAAGTGTGTGAAATATGCAGCAGCCTAAATATGAATATACAACACTGACATGTTAAAAAAAAACATGTACCTCTAATATTTTGAGTTTACTTTACCAGAAGCCTCATCAAAATATTTTCCACAGGTATTTGATTGTAGGTCTGCGGCCATTTTTGCTGCTTAGCTAAATGATTAATAAGGCTGCATTATTCTGGGAACCGTCTGCCAGTAAATGTGGTGTGGGACCTGGCTCAAAATGCAGAAGGCAAAATCATTTCTTTCCTGACCTCTGGGACAGCTGTGTGTTTCTCTAAAAAATGAGAAGGAACAATTTTGTGCCCCTGTTGAGAGGTTGTTTATATTTGTAAATGTATGTGGGCTGTAAGTCATTTGGAGTTTGTAATTGTCAAATTCACTTAATGAAGTGGGAGAACAAGTTTGCCTCTTTTTTTTCTCCAGAAATGAATTTGCTCCAATCCCCCCTTTTAAAACTGCTCCAATTTTGGCTACAAAAGACGGCCTTTTTTATCCTTTGTTTAAAATCATCCATTAAATGCTGCCAGTGCAGAGGAAACAATGGGTTCCTCATAAGCTGTGCAGTTGGAGTCCCTCAAGGGTCTATTTTAGGACCAATTTTATTTAGTACGTATATCAGTGATCTTCTCTAAGTCCAGATGTTGGCAGATAAATGTACGCTGACGATACAGTGAGTTTTACCCACACAAGATCAAAACAACATGCTGCAGCCTTTTAAATGTGAAATTTGTCATTATAGTGTTTAAGAACAGTATTATAATATGTTTGAGCTTGTGTTGTGATGCTGCAGTGTATATAATTTATATACACACACAACATTTATAGTACAATTTATGTTAGCTACCAAACTAGTAAGCAGAACTACTTGGTTGTGGTGAACATTTCCATGGTAATGGCGAGCTCCACCAATCTGAGACATTGCTCTTACACTTTAGGTTAAGTTTAAAGCCAAAACACACTTAAAGTGTCTGATGCTTGCATTTTGAAGTACACCCATTGTTTTAAATGGCAGACCGTTCACTGAAAGCATCTTGATGCACGTCAAACTTCCTTGACTCTCACACTCTGTTTCCATTTTGGAGCATCAAATTAGGACCAGACTTCAGACTACAGCAGCAGCACGTGTTTAAGGACTGTTAAATGGAAGTATGAACACAACACCCACCTGAAACCAGGTAAAAGAAAAATTAGCAGACCCACAGCAGAGAGAGGGAGGGAGAGGGAGAAAGCATGTGAATATGGACAGATGTGTCGACTCGATATAAAAACTTTATGATCGTGGATCATAATGTTACTGTACTGGTCAATGCCAATTAATCATAACTGCGAGGGAGGAGAAAGGAGGGAGGGGGCATGTGTGTGAAGTCTCAATGTGACTTTTTTTTCATTTTGAATCCTGATGTTACTGCACAGTTTTGTGGTTTATACACTGTAGACTGACATAGCAGAGACATGCATCTGTCACTGAGAGACTCCAAAGTCAAACTGATATAAATTATCCTGCTGCCTTAAAACACCATTTCACTGTAGACTGACAAGACTGACTTGAAAAAGGGTTAGAATTTTTCCCCTCCTACTGAAGAAATAAACTATTATTATTATTAATATTACTAAAGACATGAACTGATACATATACATAGTGATCATTGCCAGAAATACTGCTGGCTCTGTGGTGTTGGCATTTCAGATCTGAAGCCTGCAGTGCACCATAGGAGCATCGATTGCACGTCTATTATTTGTGAAAAATAAAATAGCCAACAGGCTTGTTGTCGTCTATGGAAGCAGATACCATCATTTCACGATCATAGATGTGTGTGGGTGAATTCCAATGACTGGTAGTCATAGCAATAATACACCCACAACATATATATACATTTATCAGAAATAAATGAATGCTTTAAGAATATTATAAGGAGCATATTAAGTTAAAATATATGTATGTATGTGTGTATACATATATATATATATATATATATATATATATATATATATATATATACACACATACACACACACACACACACACACACACACACACACGCACACATATGTATATCCTCTTTGTCCTGTCTTTATACTGAATGTGTATGCACGTACATGTAAATGATGTGTGTGTAGGCAGTGTTATGTGGTGTTTGCTGGTTTCAGGTCATGATGATAGTTTGCTGGGGCATAGTTAGAGCCTTGAGGAGTAATCTAGCGTTTCTTGTTCAGGTTGATTGTTGATATGCCTCCCAGTATGCAGAGAGGGGGGGTTGATGGGATGCGGCAGAAGGATAGTGAATCCAAAAGTGTTTACTGTGTGTGTGTGGCTATCTGGGCGATTTCATGTGCAATCATGTGAACAGATAAATGATGCAAGTCCATTTGAAACATATTTTTCCCCAGTGAAGTGAAATCTGTGGAGTATCCTATACCGTATGAGTTGTAGGCTGCCATTTTTAGTCTTGAAGAAGATGTTTTTGGTTCCAGAAAGTGGCAGCAGGAGTGATGGATAAAGGCCTTTGCCCACATTTTTCTTTTTTTTCTTTTTCTGAGCACCAGTATCTTTTTTCAGCATGCAGCCAGCTAGTGAAAGGGTTTGCACCCAGCATTTTTTTTTTTTGTGCAAGCACTTCACCTTTTTTGTGACCGCCGCTTCTAGTTAAAATTGAACTTTTCAGGAAGGTGCTAGTGTTGTCACTGCTGCTTTTTTAAGGCAACCAATATTAGATCTGGACTGATCATCCTAGTAACCAATCAAAATGGAGGAAATGCTGTTTTTCATTCTACCCTTATTTCTGTGGCCTGATACCCTGTAGCCTATAGAGTTTCAATAATAACTCCCCCTAACGGTCACTGTACTTTCACCATATCTTCCCACCAATATCTTTGAGATTTCCTTAATTATTAAAATAAAATGAACAGCACAAGGCCTATAAAACCATATTAACCTTCCCAATAAGAAGAATTTCACCACACATTACTAGTGCTGAATTTTGTTTGGATGGATGATTTTGGTTGCATTTATTCCAAAAACTACTTTCTCACTGTGCTGCACTTCTGGACCAAGTGAGAGAATGAGAACAGGGTGTTATTATGGAAGGTATGTATAAGCTGTATAATGCAAATTTCAGGTCATGTGTGTAAAGTAGTTTGTTTTTAATTAGAAAATCAGTGTTGTTACAGATGGGAGTGGGTTCAGGTGGTGCAGGAGTTTGATTGTGTGGAATTTCCAGAGCTGCTGCCATTGTTGCATGAACTTTACCAGAGGACGGGGAGAATTAGATAAGCACCTTGCTGCCTCATGGAACGGACCGCAGTATTGCGACACACCGCGAGGCCGAGGAGAGAGCGTGTGTGTTCCATAAATAAGTTCTCCTCGAGGGCAGCTCTGCAGGGGAGGTGGGTTTTGAAAACTCCACCCACTCACCATTTGGTGTTGGTAAACCACACTTGGTGGCTAAAAATGATCATTCACAGGTTTGTGTCGGACAGTGTTTCCGACACTCTGCAGGGTGTGGAATGTACACAAAATACAGAAATGTCTCACTGATTTGAAGGGGTTTTTTGTGTTTTTTTTTTTGTGCGCAGAGATCTAAATCCACCATGTCTGGCCTACGCTTTCGCTCTCAGTTGTTCATATTGGTGTGACAAAGCTGACAAAGAGCTTTCACTTTCACTTTGGAACACAAGGTGACATTGACCAAAGCAGAGCAGAGGAATAAAGCTGGCACGGCTACCCTAATACCCCACATTTTGTCTGATTAAAGAGCACAAGCAGATTACCTGTTTATAACCTCACAACACTAAAGGTCTAATCTGGGATAAAAGAGCATAACACAATTGTGACAAGCTGCTGCTGCGGGTCACCGCGGGTCACAGGAGTTAGTGTGTCAATGTGACAGCAGCAGCTTTCACACTTCACGTACCGTCACATATTGTCACATAATGTCCTCTGGCCTTTTTCTTTCCCGTTAATAAACAGCTGAGCCACAGAGACAATGAGCCGACCGACTGGACCTGATGAAAGCTGCACTTCACTTCTTAAAGGGATAGTTCAGATTTTTTCAAGTGGGGTTGTATGAGGTACTTCTGCATAGTCGGTGTATAGTAGTATGGAGAAGCAGCTGTCCTCTGCTGTTAACAGGGTCAGCTGCAAAATGTATTTTAGCCACCTTAAAATATCAATATCACTTCAAGTGCACGCTATACTTAGAATATTTTCAATGCTTTACCTTGCTGTCAGACAGCCTTTTCTGAGAGGAAACCGCAATTATCACTCTCTCCACTGTCACCAAAATTCCTTTGGCAACATTGGCAAATCATTTTACCTCACAGAACACGGGAGTTGCTGCCTGAATCGTTTAAGCAGCTCTCAAACATTTTTCAATAATGTATACTCTTTGAATTATGTTTTTTTCAGCCAGGTACCACCAAAACAATTTTAGTAGAAAAAAAATCCATTATAACATATTCTATACTGACAGTATCTTTTTTTGGGGGGGGGCTCTGTTTTGCTTTCTTTTTCACATCTTTCTCTGTGTGTTCAGCCGTAATACCGCTCCATTTCAGCCACAAATGAATTTTCTTGATTTCCCCCTGTCATTCAGTACCAAAACTATCTTCCTGCTCACAGTGAATTTGATTGATTCTGTTGTTTTCTCCCTCTGTGAGGCTTTATGGTATGTGACTGCACTGAAAATGGGAATACTGAATATAAAATGAGATTTAGTCAAACTTAGGCTAACATTTTAGTGAACTTCTTACACCATAATTTTTTAAGGATCCTGCATGACTAACATTTTTTAAATGAACATATTAAAAAATCTCACATGCCCCCTGCAGTACTGCAAAGTACTTGGGGTACTATTATAAGTAGACAGTTTGTTTGTCACTTCAATGGATCCAGACCCTTTGAAACAAACAGATCAAGGCAGCAGTAGACCAGAAACTCCTGTGTTCTGTGAAGTAAAATGACTGATTTTGTCAATGGAGTCTGGTTGATGAGACACTGATGAGAGATACTTACATAAAAGGCCGTCTGACGGCAAGGTAAAGTGATGAAAACATTCTAAATGTAGCATATACTTTTTTAAAGGTGTCTAAAATACGTCTTGCTGCTGACCCTGTCCACAGCAGTACATTGCTTAGCTTCCTCCACCAGTACTCCTGCTGCTTCTCCAAAATGGGGGCTTGTTGACCAACATCTCCTGTAGGTAAAACACAAACTGTTCCTTTAAAGGTTCTTCACAGTCCATTATTTTTCCCAATTACAATAACACTGTAGAACTAAAATAATTGCTGAGATCTGGGAACACATCGACCTTGTTACAGTGAAAATGGGCAGTCAGGCAAAAGGGCAGAATCTTCAGTGTGTATAATGTAAGCTACTGTATATATTTGTATCTAAATTTGCACCCACCTGACCCTCACTTTGAATATGAGCCTTTGTAAAAAACAGTCAAAGCATTTCTCTGTTTTCAGGATCAACCAGCAGCTGCATGTTCAGTAAAACACAGTGATGAAGAGCGTGCAGCAGAGACTGTGCACGCCTGTGTGCACATGAGATTGAGAATTGCTGCATGAAATGGTGTGTACATTTTGACCAACAACATGATGATAACCAGGCCTGTTCGCAGTGAAATATCTACAGACGCAGATGACTGAGTGGAACTCAGATCATCCTCCTTGCTGTGATTCAAGCAGGTTTGGGAACTAACGGATTACATCTAACGGGATTAGATCATATGGATACAAAAAAAGTAACTGTATTCCATTACAGTTCCAGATTTAAAAAAAGACGCAATCGGATTACAGATACATTTAGTAAAAATGGGGATTAGTTTAAACCACGATACCAGAACCAATACCAGTACCCTTAAAGTGCCACCGATACAAATAGAGCACTTCATCTGATACCTTTTCTTTTTAGCTCATACTTTCAAACATTTTGTTGACATCTCAGCATGCTGAACTGCCAACTTTGTCAAATGCACTCAACCACAGACTATATGGGTTGTAGCTACTGTGGTAGTGGGCCAATCACATGTGGTATTAAATTGGAGAATGTTGTGGTGATTGGCTGCAAGCAAACCCATACAAATAGTCTTTTTTCTCCTGTTGTCTTGTTGTTATTACTTTTATATCGATACTGCCTTATTGTTTCCATATAAATAAAATGTATTAGTTTTTCCTACATCTGGGTACAAAAAGGACTGAATGCTGAAGTTTCAATGCAACTCATGCTGGGTTATTTCGGTTGATACCTTAAAGGTACTGAATGATGATACCCAGCTCTACTCTAACCCTGTCGTCTAGCCATCACAATTTGACCCTTGTCAAAGTCACTCAGATCCGTACACTTACCCATTTCTGCTTCTTCCAGCACATCATCTTGGAGAACTGATTGTTCACTTGCTGCCTAAAATAACCCGCACCTTGACAGAAGTAACCTGACACACCAGAAGTTTTGTTACACAGAACCATCTGGGAAGTCCACCTTAGAAACTGCTTGGAAAAGGGCAGGCACTTAAAAAAAAAACTTCAATCAATCAGATCCAACTCTTGCCAAAGACACTCGAAAGAAGAGTGAAAATATCTTTTCCATGGAGAAAAGCCTTCAGCCCCGTTCTTTGCTCTTCCTTCCATGAGGAATTACTCTCCAGTTCTGATATAACTGATGCTCTCCAGGAAACGCCATTGTTAGTTTGAGAGGAGTCGCTTCCATGGATGGTTCTTGCTGTCGTTGGACCTAAAACCACGCCCATAGCTGCCAGTAGTCGCTCTAGGATGTTGATCGGCTGCATCACTTTTTGGTACAGACACAAACGATAACTTGAAGCCTGGCAAGATGGATTCTCATGTGATCTTGTGAATCCAGGTAAGACTTTTGTCCCATCTGAAGTTGTTTTTCTTTCCCCAACACCTGGTTTTAATGTTTTAGATAATCTTCTTTAAATCCCTTTCATCGTGGGTGAAGCATTTATAGTGGCAGTTCAATCTTGAAAATGTTCCTACCGCCTGTATATAAGATTCAGTCATCCTCTGGAGTGGCTCACTTCATCTGTATGAGCCAAAACGACGCTGTATGTTGAGGTCAGAGGCAATACAAGCTGAGCACAAATCAAGCTTACACACAGTACATGACATGAATCAATGTGTTTATCCCTCTTAACCCGGGATCAATAAGAACTTATGCAACGGCAGGAGCCGACTCTGCTTTGATGGTGAGGTTCAGAGTGTGTCGAGCCGAGCAGAATGCTTAATGCAGGCAGGGGTTGTGGAGTTAACAAAAAGACTCACACAGTCGCCCACTATACATCCATCAGTCTCCAAACATCCACTGACATGCTCTTCACTCATGGACTCGCACACATACACACACACACACACAACGCACACACTCTCATCCCTCAGCATGGGGTCGTTACTGCAGTGTGAGTGTTTAGTGGCCCTGCTGTGCAGTGGATGGGGAGTGTAGTGCTGTGTGCATCTGGACACTTAACCTCTGCTAACTTAGAGACCACAGCTTACAAATACACTGACACCAACACTTTCTGCAGCCGGAGCACAAGGCTGTAACATATACTCTCAGGTCAGAGTGGTGGGTGTGCGCTGCTGCGTGGAACTCTGGGAGCATGTTGGTAGAAAAGCTGTGCCATAGTAGTATTATTGTTATTTTATATTATAGTAGCAGATCTTTGTATTGTCTGATTTTTATGGGTTCTACATCATACAGGTTTATGAATTCCTATAACATTTTTATTTGTAGTTTCTTTGTAAGATTTGTAGTTTTCTTTTGTGTGGAAATACCACAATTTTTTTTTTTTTTTTACCATTACGAGTTTTATAATGCGCTTGCTTGTGTGTGAGTGATCAACAGACCTACAGCTTCTCCGCAACTTATCTTAAATATCACTGAACCGATCATCCGACCTTTTTCAGAGGTTGCATGTGGAAAAAAGACTCTGCTAAAACCAGAAGTACTGATTCAACTTCTTTACTCAAGTAAAAGTGAAAAAAGTACAGGTTCAGTACAAAAGTAAAAAGTCGTCCTCTGAAGGACATTTCAACCAGTTGTTTCTATGCAAAGCTAACGGGATCTCACCTTTTCTCTGCAGTCGAGTCTCCCTCTCTGTGTGTTTCATCTTGTTACATCTTTATGATCTTTGTCTTGTTACATCTTTTAGGTATTTTTTAGTGTTGTTACGTCTTTTTTTCAATCTGTTACATATTTTACGTTTTTTGATATGTCTTTTTCATCTTGTGATGTCTTGTATGTTGTTTATTGCATATTTTTTTATGTCCTTTACATTATTTTCTGTCTTGTTATGCCTCTTTCATTGTTTTTTGTCTTGGTTCAACTATTTCACCTCGTTACGTCTTTTTCTTCTTGTTATGTTTTTATTGTCTTGTTACATCTTTCATGTAATTTTTTTGTCTTTTCTTTTATGTCATTTTTTTGTCTTGTTATGTTGTTTTTAGCCTTAGTATGTCTTTTACATTTTTTTTGTCTCAGTGTGTCTTTTTCATCCTGTGTTGCTTTTAGTCTTGTTACTTCTCTTTTGTCTTGTTACATATTGTTATGTCTTTTATGTTGTTTTTCGTCTTGTTACATCCTTTTCACCTTATTATGTTGTGGCACTGATGGACACACCAAGAAATCAGTCTTTTCTATGTGTTATTGTCACATCAATTTGGGTTCAAATCAGTGTTGCTGCTGGGAAGGCGGCGCACAGTGCGGTAAAATCCTCCTCAGATGCTTTAAAACTAAAAATTAGTTACTTGTCCGTTTTGAAAATAGATAGTATAGAAAGTACAGGTATTTGTGCTACAAAGTAGGGAGTAAAAAAAAGTTAAATTCTCAAGTAAAGTACAGACGCCTTAATTATCTACTTACGTGCAGTAACAAGGTATTTGTGCTTAGTTACTTCACACTTCTTATTTTTTTATGCACTTTCATAAGTGAAAAACTTTGAAAAATCTTTGTTTTTTATGGTTTCACACTGGCAGCAACCCTGGCCAGAGGCATTGTGTTCTCAGGTCATCCCATGATATCTAAAGAACACCTTGAGAGAATTTCTTCAAACTTGCCACAAATGGCCAGTTTGACCACCAAAATCTAATCGGTTGAGTTTAAGGTTACTGTGACCTAATTTCTGTCCCATTCCCATCACACACACTAACCTTGCTATAGACAGACCATTCTCACTCACGTCGTGTCAAATACGGCAGCCTGGTGAGTGCTCCTATTCTTCAAACTAAGATGCTGAAGCAACCCTTCTAGCATCATTACTGAAGGTGCCTTTCTAGCTTTATGTTTTTGATGTGTCATCTGAGTCTGGTGAAGAAGTATAAAGAGTGAGAAAGGCCACATATGGAGGAGGTGGAGGTGGATGGATGGCAAACTTTCATCCAGGACACATGCGAAACCAAAAGTCAGTGCTGACTTCTTTTGAAGACGTTACATATCTTGTACACATAAAATACACGTTCTGATACATACAGTATGTGAACTTACATAAGCAACATATTTTATTAACCCAAACCATATTAACCACTAAACCTCACCAAGTTGTTTTGTTGGCTTAAACCAACATTGTTGCCTTCCCAAGATGATTTTGTACCTTTATCATTAAAGCCTCCACGGACGGTGCATATGCTATAATTACTAACTTAACCGTGGAGCGTGTGCAAAGGGGCCACTGACCAAGCTGCCAAGCTGCGACTAAGAACATATTGCGATTGATGATAACTCATGTAACCATGGTATGTGTCCACAACAAAGATGGGAAACAAAAACTAGCCAAATGTCTTCAGTTTTCGTAAACCAACGCTAGACTACTATTTTATTTTTCAGTAACATGGGCGCATTGCAACAAGCTTTAAACACAACACTGCTATTCAATTCATCATAATGACTTAAATGTGATACTATATCAAAAAGCTGCCTGTCAGCAGTCATATGTAATGTTAACTATCTGGAGCTGTGTTTCCACAGCAACATTCACTCTCCTTTGGCACTGTAGAAGAATATCTGGTCCTTAAGTTGCAAACCTACAACTTTGTCAGATGTATGTCTGTTTAACTTTTCCACCTCAGATAAAATGCAGTGCACAGCTGCTCCCATAAGCTTTTCTATGGAAACCATCTGTCTCCCAGACAGTGGAAGAGACGGTCCCAAATGGAGTCCAGGGCAACTTTCAAGGATAGGGTCACTTTTTTTTTTTCAAGAGTTTGCCAAAAACCTGTTTTCCCAGTTTTCTAATGTAACAATCTTTTAAAGGATAACTTCGGTATTTTTCAACCTGGGCCCTATTTCCCCATGTGTATGTGTGTGTATGATTGACACCTGCAACTCGTTTTAAAATTGGTGCGGTATTGAGGGACGCAGTTGCAGCCGGCAGCTGCGAAACAAGTTACAATGGTAGATATCGGGGCAAATTGGTCCGTCAAAGTTTGTGTATTAAACGTGCTTTTTTCACCACAGACCGGATCAGATCACCAGTGTAATCTCTGTCAACAGTATGCTTCATTTACTGCTTGCTGTCTGTGACGACATCTCGCGGGATCTTTGTTTGTTGCCGGAAGAAAACAGGAGTCATGCTGAGAGCCGGTCAGAGCGGAGTTAGCTGTCCTGGAGTTCAGTTGAAAGTTTTACTGCAACTATTGAAAACAGTGGTTCGTGTTTTTGCGTCATCGAAGTGCAAGAACAGGATGTTGTGCAACACCCCGTACAGCTTTTACAGGCTGACTTTGTCGCACAGCAACATGCTGAAGTTGTGGCTAATTGTGCTACAACTGGATGTTAACGCTCCTGTCCAAACACTGCGTCTGGCAGACCATCGGGTCTGCATGCACTTTTCTCAAGATGACTACCTCTTCACAGTACTGAAACAGCTATTTTAAAAGTTTTTAATGATCTTCTTTTAAACCTTGATTCTGGTAACTGTGCCTTTTTAATTTTATTAGATCTCACAGCGGCGTTCGATACAGTGGATCACACTATTCTCCTGGCACGTCTCAAGCACTGGGGTCCCCCAGGGGTCAGTTCTAGGCCCCCTACTGTTCTCCCTATATATGCTACCCCTGGGGTCGATATTTAGGAAGCATGGTATTCCTTTTCATTGCTTTGCTGATGATGTGCAGGTGTACTTGCCATTAAAGGTCCCCTCCAAGGAATCCCTCCATGCTGTGTTTAATTGCATGAGGGACATTAAAACATGGATGGACCTAAACTTCTTAAAATTAAATGAAAACAAAACGGAGATTGTCCTGTTTGGTCGTCATGACCTTGTCCAGGTTCTTGCCAGCTCCCTTGGCCCACTAGCACCCTATATAGGTTCCCAGGCCAGAAACCTAGGTGTGATTATTGATGGGGCGTTTAAATTGGACAAGCAGATCAGCTCTGTGGTTACGGCTAGCTTTTTTCAGATTCGGCTCCTAGCCAAAGTCAAACCTCATCTAAGAAGGGCTCATCTAGAAAAGGTTATCCATGCATTTATTTCATCGCGCTTAGATTATTGTAATTCCCTGTACGTCGGCATTGGCCAATCAGAGCTTAACTGTCTACAGCTTGTGCAGAATGCAGCAGCTCGTCTCCTAACCGGGACAAAGAAACAAGAGCACATAACACCAGTGCTCTCTTCGCTTCACTGGCTTCCAGTTAGGTACAGGATTGATTTTAAGATTCTTTTATTTGTGTTTAAGTCTCTGTATGGACTGGCCCCTGAATATTTATCCGACCTTATTAAGGTGCATCGACCCTCCAGAGCCCTGAGGTCAGCTGACCAGTTAGTTCTGGACATTCCGAGATCGAGCTTTTGCAGTGGCGGCTCCCACGCTGTGGAACGCTTTGCCTCTGTCTGTGCGGTCTGCGACTAGCCTCTCTATTTTTAAAACACGTCTTAAAACCCACCTGTTTACCCTGGCCTTTGGCTGAGTTCAGCCACCTGTTGTTGTGTCTTGTTTTTGTTTTCTCTACCTCTCTGCTTTGTACTGTGTCTGCTTGTATCGTTTATTGGTGCTGATGATTTTTATCTTGTAAAGCACTTTGGTTGGCCTTAGGCATTTAAATGTGCTATATAAATAAACTTGACATTGACATTGATTTACCAGTAATCTCCAGTCTTTTTCCAATTCACAATCACATCAGACACTGTAGTCCAATTGTAAAAGTTTAGACTTTACCTAAGTATACACTTCATAACTTTTGTTTTAGCATGAAAGATAAACTAAGGTAAACTCATTTCTAACAGACTGGCCAGACTTTAATGGAGTTAGGTGCAGTAGTAGTAGTAATAATCATACAGCTAAACCTCCAGAAGACAGGTTGCTCATTTCTTTTCAACTTTAACCTCTTAATCTCTAAGTACTATTTATTTATATAGTTAGCAATAGTACAGTTACCTGAGTATTCTCCGTAACTATGCGTGCCTCAGTTTAATCTCTTTCAAACATGCACTATGGTGTCCCCCAGGGTTAAATTCTGAATCCCATTTTATTCTTCATCTATATGCTCCCTCTCAGTGGCATTATTCGCAAATATAATGTGCAGTTTCACTTCTATGTCGATGACACACAGCTCTAACACTGACATCCAGTATTTAACTTCAACAAAGCACTTGGAGGATTGCTAACGTTTTTCTCAAATGAAACATTGTGGTGGTGGGTATCTCCTCCCGCCTCAGCTGCTGTAACTCCCTATACGCCTGTCCCAGTCAGAAATCAATCCATCACCTATAGTTAGATGAAAGGCGAGCTGCAGCATTTTGGCCTCTTTCCCAAAATGTGACCATAACACCTCTCCAGAAGCCAGAAAGGGTGAATGACGAGGCTAGCAACCTCACCCCATAGAAAAACTTAAGCTACAGAAACTGCAACGTCAATGCAGAAGACTTTTGTGGCCTTCGGCCTTATGTTCCACCCAGGATGAGAAGGATTGACTAAGTTAGGTTGGTATAGAAGCAAAGGCAGAGCAGTATCCCCTACAGAATTTTCTTATAAATTTCAAAACTTAAAACTTTTGTACTTATTTAAAGTTAGTTCATTAATAAATAATTACTTCATTAAATCTGAATCAGATTTTTCTTTCAATTAATTTTTGATATTATTGTCAGATGTTTTTAGTGTTTCTCTCAGACTATCTCTCCTTGATGTATCAGGGAGAAAAAAACCCCTCCAGGTCCTTTGTCCTCCTTCACAGGCTGACAGACTGTGCTGTTGAATGCTACCTGGTGAACTGTAGAAGACAACCACACTGATGCCAAAGCACTGAAGTGCACTTTAAAAGGATAATGTGTCTGCCTCTTCTCCTTCCTTCTCCTCAGGCCAAGCACTAATTAAATTAACCCTGGGGATAATTTAGTTTCTTCTAACTCAACAGCAATTAACAAATTACTGTTTAAAACCTATTGTTCAGCCTGCGGGGGAAACTTTATTCCTGAGCTGCCTTTAAGAGCGCACTATTGTCAAATGTTTGCACATCCTGCAATCAGGAGATTGATGTTTTTAGCCTTGAGCTAAGTTCAGTGTAAAAAAAAAGAAAAGGTTTGGAGATAAATGAAACATCTTTTGTCAATTTTTTGAAAAATATGCAGAGCACTACAGAGGAAATTGACTTGTCAGACAGCCAGTGATATGACTAATAGCATCTACTGGTAGGGCGCTTTAATGCAAGGTCCAGGATGACTCATCATGCACTGCCTTCCAAATCAATGCAATGAGCGTGAGGTTAAGAGAGAAATGATTGAGCGATCATAGGAGAAGTTCCCTGGTCCCCTCTGAATTGGACACAGTGTCTCGGTATTGGATTTACGTTCCACAAATAATGAGACGTGCTTTCAATTTAGAGTACGTTTTTGCAGTGACGGCAAACACGCTCAATGATACTAATGTATCATCAATGTAGAGTTCCAGCCATGGCTGGTTGAACCTACTGGGGGGACTTAGGGTGAAAATGAGCTGCTGAACCACTAGAAAATCCATGTTACTGTCACGGCCTGTGCTTTGAGCACAGTATACAGGCCAATTTGATTGAACTTTGATTGAATTTGATGGGCGTGGTTTTAGGTGTGATACAGAATCATGGCAAACCTAGGGAAACTAGCAACTTATGCTAAGTCCTAAGCCAGAATGGTCGTTGATTTTAGAGGAAGGGCATCCCACCCACCATATCAGACCGTCATCAATAGAACTGGCATTGAATTTGTTAAAAAGCACAAATATCTAGGAACAGGCCTTGATAATGACCTGAAATTTGGTCTTAATTCTGATGCAGTCTGCAAGAAGGGACAGCATTTATATTTTCTTATAAATCTAAATGTTTTCAATATAGACAGGAAAAATTATGTCCTTGTTCTAACAGTAATTTATTATTATTATATATGTTCTCATGTTTTCTATGATTGCCTGTGTAGTAACCTGAATATGAGGGATAAAGATCACCTGACGCATAGTGTTTAAGTGGCTGGTGCAGATTAATGCACAGGCTGGCCTTGGCTGCGGCCCTGGGACCCCGAGTGTGCACTATTGAGTGGATACCCAATCAGCTGTTGGCCACACCATGTGGCCAGGTATAAGGTCAGTTTTGTTTTCTTGTAACACATGACTGTTGCTGTGGCACATTTGCATAGCAGCAAAAAGTCAGAAAGAAATATGATAGCAGGGCACAAAAACAAAAAGCACAACTACTGAAAGAACAGTGTAACGACAAATTACTAAAGAAAATAACAGGAACTGACAGGATAGTTTAAAGCAGCCGAATCTTCATCTCTTCAAGAATAACATGAAAATCCTCAGCAGGAGGACTGCCAGCTAGCTAACATGGACGCAGGTGAAACTGCTGCAGCAGGATCCTTAGCTGTAGCTGCACCTAGCTCCAGCCATGATAAAGACACCAAGGAAGCTGACGGCGACCATGCCTCACAGTCTCATTCAGGTGATGAGTCAGACAGAGGAAGCCGACACTTCAACCACCCGAAACGCCAGCACCTTGACCAGCAGCACTCCAGCAATTAGCCCTGATGATGTGCCAGTCCGCCCAGCTGAAACAAATGCCTCCATGACGGCCGCAAATCCCACTGCCTACAGTTTGGATCCTGCATGCTGGGATAAAACTGATGAAGATATGAGGACGCACTGAGTTAAAGTAGGACCTGAAACTTGTTAGGACAAAGATGCGGATGTGGCTGCCTCAGAGAGACAACACAAACACCAAAAGAGATACTTCTCCAAAAGCCTGTTTAAAAGGAAACTGGCAAATGGTGAAACCATGGTAAGTCAACAGCGAGCATCAAGACTGGGCCTAGGTTTTAAAGAGAATGGTTGCGGTGGTGAAATTCTTAGCAGAACAAAGACTACCATTCAGGGGACACCAGTGACATATTTGGACAAGCTGATAATGGGAATTTCTTGGGTGTGCAAAAAAATGTCAGCACTGGCAAGGGAACACCATCGTACCTGTCAACAACATGTTTGGAGTTTATTCAGCTGATAGGCGAGCAGGTCCTCACAGAAATAATCAGTCGGATAAAAGTGGCAAGGTACTTTTTGATCAGTGTCGATTCCACTCCAGATGTGACCCACACGGACCAGTTGACATTCACCATGAGGTACGCGTCACCCGGGGGTCGCATCGAGGAACTTTTTGTCAAGTTTCTGCTTATTCAGAGTCATGCAGCATTGAGACGGAGGAATCTTTTAGCTTTGTACAGACACTTTTTAAGTTTTCCTATAAATCCACATCCCATTGACAGACAATTACAGCAGGGTTACGGCCTAATGAGAACCACAGGATAGAGACTGCACCTGAACTAAACCAGCATTCAGGATCTGCTGCAAAAGTTAATTGATGACTCAAACCAAACTCTTACAACTCCGAATGTAGCCATGGCACTCTACATGAAAACCGAAAAATTAGAGTATGCCTTTCTGCACAACATGTGGCACAACATACTGCAGTGTTTTCATAAGACTAGTATTGCTTCACAGGCATTTGACATGTATTTATGTAATGCTGGAAATTTAATCAGTTCATTGAGGAATTATGTGGCCAACCTAGAGGATGATTTTCACACTTCTGAGAGTGATACAAAAACCTGTCTCCAACTGTGTCCCAACACGACAAAGTGAACACACAAAGGCACAGAAAAATGGAGAAAAAAAAACATGCAGATGAATCCACAGAACCAGACTGTGGGCGATCAGACGAGACAAGTTCATCACCTTCATAGATCGACTCGTCGTGGAACTCGACAGGAGGTATCACTCCTACTAAGATATTCAGCAGACACACAATGTTCCTTCCATCTCCATACAAGATCTTCGTACAGGGCTGATCTCCAGATGATCTGGGGGAAGATTTTGTAGAAGAAATTGGACAATTATGGGAGTTTCTTCAAGAAAATGAAGACACTTCAGCAAGGTCACTTCTGCAACTTATAAGACGAAGGAAACTACAGTCAGTGTTTCCAAATGTTGATATAGCACTGCGACTATGACTTTGCCTGTTACCAGTGCCAGCATGGAGCGTTCTTTTTATAGACTGAGATCGACAACGGGCCAGAACAGACTGAATCACCTGTCCCTGATGTCCACTGAAAGTGATATTCTGTGAAGTTGGATTTTACGAGCCTCATTAAGGACTTCTCCACCAGAAAAACAAGAACAAAAACCTTATAAAGGTATGACTATGTATGCTACTGTTGCATTATTGCTGATATTATACTGCTGCTGTTGTGTTTATTATATTTGTGTGGCTTTGTTTGAGTACTGCACAGTGGTTTGATTTGTGCCTCTGTCAGGATGTTGTGGTTTTGCCTCACTGCTGCAGATGTTGTACTGCAAAAGCTGTTACCAGCTTGCAGACGCACTTTGACTGCCTTTTCTGTAACACTGCTGTTTAAAGTAAGTGTGCGTGTGGGCCGACACATGGGGCCGTGTAATATTCCTAGCATGCTTTTATGTGTGGCACTAAATTACTTTTTCTCTGGTAGAGCATGATAAGTAAGGGGGCCCCACACAAGGAGTAGCCTAGGGGCCCATGACCACCTTAATCCGCCACTGCTGGCAGGGTGATAGGTGTCCCACAGACCCTCTTGGCAGCTATCTTTGACCAGCAGGTTCTTCGCAAGACCAGGTCCATATTAGACTGCAAAAACCAGTGACCCTTCCCCTCAGACCGTAGATTTAGGGTGCCCCCGGTTTAAGTGCAAAAGGACGAAAAACTGTTGTGTTTTTATTGTTTTAATGTATTCTGTATATTATATGTAAAGGAGACATTTCTGTTTTTCTTGTCTGTTTGTAGTTTGGTTGTTTCTACACATGTTGTTTTTATCCGTCCTGGTTTTTATCTTGTGCCCTGACTGCAAGTCAAGTTGCCCACTTGGATAATAAAATTCTCACAAAGAAATCTTTGCATAGTTTTTGAGTAGGACTTCTGTTTGGAACGCCATATAATGAAAGTTGTTTAGTGATGTTATCATTTGAGAAAAATAGCCAAGGTTAAGTATTTTATTTCAGCCGGACTCCTGCCTCGACTACTGTAACTCTTTCTGTCCCTGCCTCAGTCAGGTGCTGCAGCTCAGCTTTCAACTTGATCCAAAAATGTCACCATATCACCTCTGTTTTAGCATCTTCAAGGCCAGCAAAGACCCTCATTATGGGCTCTATCTTGTGTTGATCTAAAGCACAAATTGAAACGCAGGGGTATCTAGCCCCGTCCTGCCCCTTGCACCAGCAGCGTACAGCAGGATGCACCTATCAACTGTGCACAAGCGGCCTGATTAATTCATGGGCGAGTTTAGGTTGAACATGCAATAAACCGCGTTTTTAACTTCAAAATATTGACTTTATTGCTGATAGAATATATGTTATATGTTGACACTTCACTAATCCACATTCCTGTGTGGGGAAAAGATGAAGGTGTTTTGTAATTGTGGAGACGTGTGCATGTGCTTCGGTTAAACGTGCTATCTTGTGCAGACAGGCCGATTGTGCCACAGACTTTGCGCTTTAACCAGGTCTTAACTGGTCTAAGGTGCAATTGGTTTTGACTCCAATGTGCTGAGCAGAAGATAGCAAATGCACCTGGCCACGCCTTCGTTTTGCCTTCATTTTTAGATCTCCCACCCATGGCCACACAGTCCAGGCACAAGTTCATTCGCTATGTTACACACAAGGCAAAAATGGCAACTGTGCTGGTGTAAGATAGCAAAGCCATCTGCACCACTGGCGCATCTGCTTCATGCTGGGTGTAAGCTAGGGCCCTATATTTCTGACCTTTAATTCTCCAATGAACCAGGAAGTGAGGTCTAAGCTGAAAACCAAAGGATACAGTGCCTTTGCTGTGAGAGCCTCTACATTCTGGAGCAGTGGTTCTCAAATTGAGGCGCGCTGGTGTAGCATGAAAAGCCATGGAATTTTCCAACAACAATCTTATACATGACACATTCTTATTGCAAAGTAGAAAAAGTTGTGAATTGATTTTATTTACTATATTAGTATTTTGTATATAACAGATACAGAGGCAAATTCTGTACCCTGAAAAGAATTTCTTTCAAAACTTTCTGTCAAAGCAAAAGTTTTCACCTTTTGCACAGTTGCCTGATGGTGGCAATTTTTACAAAAGTCCCTTGTTTTTTATCCACCCACACTCCAGGAACTCTGTCTCTGTTTGGCTAGAACTCATTGCTACCACTGAGGCCTTGAGATTTTAGCTTGACCTTTCGTGTGCTTTGGGCAGAAAAAGTTTAAAAACTCCTGCTCAAGAACAATCTGTCAGAAAAGATCAGCCTCGCAGTCAGTGGCTGTTTTATTTCACTTCTTCAGACACATCTATATTTACAAAAAAGCTTTTATTGTGTTTTGTTTATTTCTAATCTTTTGTTGTCTTTTGATTGTTGTGAAGCACTTTGTTACCTGTGTTAAAAAGTGCTGCACAAATAAAGCTATTATTATGTAGCCTGGAGTGTGGATCAGTTCATGCAGAACTTACAGGTTCAAATTGTGATTTTACTACTGCAGTGACTATTATGGTTATTATTATTCACATACTGTATGTACTCAATAGAGTTTTGGTTTATGCAGAGGTGGCAAAAGTATGCACATTCAGTACTCAAGTAGAAGTACAGATATCTGTGAAAAAAGACTTGTTCAACATCTTTGCTCAAGCAAAATACAGCCTCTGAAATGTGCTCAAAGCATAAAGGAAAGAAGTCGTCCTCTGAAGGACATTTCTACCAGATGTTTCTGTGCAAAGCTAACTGAACCTCATCATTTCTACATGGTTGAATCTGTCTGTTTCGTCTTCTTAGGTGTTTTTTAAAATTGCGTTACATCCTTCTTTTTTATCATGTTACATCTTTTACGTTGTTTTTGTCTTGTTTTGTCTTTGATGTCATTTTCTTCTTGTAATGTTGTTTTTGTCTCGTTACGTTGTTTTCATGTTAAGTCGAAATTTTTGTCCGGGTAGGGCTTTTACATCATTTTTGCCTCATTAGGTGTTTTTGTCTTTTCATCTTTTATGTAGTTTTCCCCTTATTGTATTGTTTTACGTCTTGTTGCGTTGCTTTTGTCTTGTGGCATCATTTTCATCTTTGTACGTCTTTTACACTCTTGCCATCTTGTTGTATCTTGTTAAGATTTAAACATTGTCTGTTATGTCCTTTACGTGGTTTTTGTCTTGTTTCATCTGACTTGTGTGATATCCACTGATGGCTACAAGGAATCATCTTTTCCATTTAGGTTGAAATCGGTTGTGATGTTGTGAAGGTGGTGTGCAATGATGCTAAATAAAAATAATAAATAATTCCCCTCAAATACATTAAACCTAAAGTAACAAGCCTGTTTTGAAAATGTAAGGAGTAGAAACTACAGATATTTATGTTAAAATGTAGGAAATAAGTAAAATATTGACAGAAAAATAAATTCTCGAGTGAAGTGCAGATACCTCTGGATTTATGTAATGTAATGCATGACACTTAAATACTATTAATGAATAAATTCTTATGTAATAAGTAATTATGTAACAGTCATGCCATGGTGACTATTATGATTCTTATTGTGATTACTGCAGGTTTTGTGATTGCTTTTGAATTCTTTATTTAATTATTTTGGACAATGAAACGGAGCAGCAGAAACACAACATCAAAAGAAAGAAAAGAAGCAAATTGTGCAGCTGAGATTAAAAAAAACAACCCTTGAGGCTTATTGGAAGGAAATTCACCTCAACAGGCATTATATATATGTATATATATATATATATATAAAAGCAAATAAAAAAGTCATGTAATCCGCATACATAAGCCAACAACAAGCAACCATGGGACCAAAGGGCAAACATATAGTAAGCAACATAAAATACCATCATATACATTCAGTAAACATGGTATAGCTGCATGTGTGGAGCAGGAGTTTAGAAGAAGCAGCAGAATATTGGAGTGTTTGATCAGGTAAACAAACATGTTGGAGTGAATCCTGCTATTGGACATCAATAACAGCACAGCATGTGTCAAAACCAAACCTCTGCATTCCAAACTTGAACAGAACTCAAACTGTGCGCTGACTTTTGATATCGCGTCTTATCAGTCTCCCAGCTGTTTTCTGTATCTCGCAACCTCCTCTGCAGCCCGCGGTCCCTTTTTCTCACCCTTGCCTCATAATCCTCACTCGACACACCATCTGTTTCCGAGCCCCTCCAGTAGCGTGTTCTGCCCTTTGCCCCAACGTATACGCTGCATACGTACGCTGCATACAGCAGCCCCCAGTCTCTCTCCAGCACACACCTATACGGGCACCCAGTCATCTGTATGCACCCGGCCTCCGCGGCTCTGCTTCAGTCGAGTCGGCCTTCACAGCTCCCTGAGGTGGAACTGACTCTCTTCCCACGAGAGTTCACCGTGCAGTACCCCCATGTGTGTGATGTGTGTGTGTAGGTGTGTGTGTGTGTGTGTGTGTGTGTGTGTGTGTGTGCGCGCGCGTGTGTGTGTGTTGTATTTCATGACTTTTTTCTTTAATGGTATTGCAATACTCTGCAGTGAAATTGGGTCCACAATGGGAGTTCAGGAAGGGCATTATTGAGACCGTTACTTTGTGGAATTGCGGTGTGGCTACAATGTTGTGTACTGTAATGGAAGAATTGTTGGAAACATTGTTTTCTCATTGTGAACTTATTGTTTTGTTCAGTCATTTTTTGGAAATGTATTTTTCACCCACCTCTTGTCATGAATCTTAGTGTCTAAGAAATAGGAGGCGCAATATTGAAAATCAGGCAAACGTCTTAATTGTAATGTACTGTATATTTGTATTTGCTGAACTAAATGAACATTTTTTAGCCGAATGGAACTTGCTTAGTTAAGATAAGTTAAGGTACTTCAATTGGTCCACATCCCTTATAATGATTATATTTCATTTTACAATTTCTGCTGAAAGACCAAAGTAAGCAAAAAGTATTTCAATAACTATGAAAGAAATCTGAAACCACAAACCTTCAGACAATGGAAGAAAATGATGAACACACTAAAACATGTTAGAAAATGAGATTTAAGAATAAATAAATTAAAGTATGGCATCACATTTGAACTTTAAAAATTGCCATCTTGTGGCTTAAAATTTATTTTTTGTATAGAAATTCTCCCTCAGATGTAAATTTCTCAGTGACCTACTTTAAGGTGTGTCGCCCACGTTTCTGCACAAAACAGCACTATTTAAAAGTTTGTAAAAGACCAACACCCACACATTCAGTTTTTCCAGTGAGGAATGTAACTAAGTATATTTACTCAAGTACTGTACTTAAGTCAAATTTCGAATTACATCCAGATTATACAGTACCAGTTTATAGTTCTACTCAACTTTTTGCTCCACTACACTACATTTTTCTGACAGGTACAGTTTACTAGTTACTGACAGGGAGCATTTTACTGCACAGTGTTTACTTTTACTTTTCATACTGATAACAGCTGATAATACTCACATACATACTTTGACTGCAGGACTTTATGAGTTCTGAGTTCCACTGTCACTGTGTTCTCCACAGACAGTTTATCATTTTCCTCTGATTGTTGTTGCTTTATGATGTCGGGCTGATCAGGTCCAGGTTCTTTCATTCTGAGCTTCTCTTGTAATGTTCTCCTCTTCAAAACACCTTATTTACAGTGACCTCACTGAATTATATGTCGCCATTCTAGCAGCTGATGCACTAAACTCCTCCAACTATCAACTCACTCTGTCGTACTAATTTTCAGATGTGGATCAAGCAGGTGACTTTAAAAGAATGAGCGTACAAAATAATAAGTGAACTCATCCCTCTAGCATGAACTTATAAATCTCTGGCATAAACTAATATTCATCTATTTTCTTTCATTTATTTAGTTTTTTCCCCTGCCCCTATAAGATAATATAATTTATTTTTTTTAAAATGCATGCCCCTTTCCTTAAAAATCTTTAAAAACTGTAATTCCTTTTAAAAAGTCTGGTTTGGTGTAGCTGTAAATAGTCGACCTTTAGAGTTGCTGTTGTTGTACAGTGTCACAAACAGGTTGTGATGATGCAAAGGAACAAAAGGTGTGGAAATTTGTTCAAAATCAAGAGAAATACAGGAGAATTATGATCCTGGGAGGGAATATGGAGAGGACAATGGAAAAAAACAGGGCTCTACTGGGAAAATAGTGAGAATTGGTAAGTATGGTGGTAATGCATAGAACCATTGTTTCAGAAAACATGGAACAGATGGTTTTAAAATGTAATTAAAGCATGTTAATGCACTGAACACGTGCAATTACATCATATGTTTCTT
>JAJHUR010115218.1:1006-14457 GCA_027495735.1 Lutjanus campechanus | reverse complement strand
AAGAAAACAGAGTTCCTCTCCTACCATGAGCCTCTGGGTATCTGCTTGACAGCTGCCTCATTGCTGGGCACATGTATCTGTGC
The DNA here is from genome assembly GCA_027495735.1 of Lutjanus campechanus. NCBI lineage: Eukaryota > Metazoa > Chordata > Actinopteri > Lutjaniformes > Lutjanidae > Lutjanus > Lutjanus campechanus. The sequence continues at coordinate 14,374 of JAJHUR010115218.1, read as the reverse complement.
TGTCGTCCTGGGCATCTTCATCTATCATCGCAGAACACCTATAGTACGCGCCAACAATTCAGAACTAAGTTTCCAGATATTGCTGTCACTTAAGTTATGTTTCCTGTGTTCACTGCTGTTTATCGGCCGTCCCAGACTGTGGACATGCCAGCTGAGACATGCAGCATTTGGGATCAGCTTTGTGCTTTGCATCTCATGCATCCTGGTGAAAACCATGGTGGTTCTGGCTGTGTTCAAGGCCTCCAAGCCAGGAGGTGGAGCCAGTCTGAAGTGGTTTGGTGTTTTGCAGCAGAGAGGAACAGTTATGGTTCTCACTTCTATTCAGGCAGCAATCTGCACTGTCTGGCTTGTATCTGCCTCACCAGTTCCTCATAAAAACACTCAATACCACAATGACAAAATAGTTTATGAGTGTGTAGTTGGGTCCACAGTTGGTTTTGCAGTGTTACTTGGTTATATTGGCTTACTGGCTATCCTCAGTTTTCTGATTGCATTTATGTCAAGGAATCTTCCAGATAGCTTCAATGAGGCCAAACTCATCACTTTCAGTATGCTGATCTTCTGTGCTGTGTGGGTGGCCTTTGTCCCTGCTTATATCAGCTCACCAGGCAAATATGCAGATGCAGTGGAGGTCTTTGCCATCCTGGCCTCCAGTTTTGGCCTCTTGGGGGCACTGTTTGGACCCAAATGTCATATAATCCTGTTGAGACCAGAGAGGAATACAAAGAAAGCAATCATGGGTCGCGGCATTGAGTCTTAACGAAAAACTGTACCCAATTTCATGGCACAGAATCAATCCCTTTTCTGTACACATACAAAAGTACAGTCAGAAAAGTAGATAGCAATGTTAAGATATTGTGAAATCAGTGCAGTGACAAAACATGTGTACTGGGATATCATCTATTTTACCAGTTGGATCATATCTGTGAGAATTAAAAAAAAAAATTATTGTATTTTTCACCTGAATGTAATTGAAGTACAAAATACTAGTACTAAATGCTATCACCACCTTGGTGTCTTCACATGATGCAAGATACACCTTCCACCTGATTAAAGTATAAGTTACTTTCTCTAAATAAATTATCCAGGCTTCTTGCTTTCATTCGACATCATTATATGCATTTATATTTAACTTGTGTTGGGAACACTTAGACTTCCACAGATGACTTTTGTGACAATTTTGGGTTAAATTGAACTTTTATTATGGGCCTCAGCCCAGGCCATCCAAAATGGAAGATGGGACAGCATGGTCCTTTTCTTCACTGTGAACAATGGGAGCCATTGAGCTCAGACTCCTACATTCCTCCTGCTGTTCACACTACTGCACCCAGCAATCAGCTCCCATTGGTGAAATGGGGGTGACCCATAGTCCTCAGCCAGGTCAAAATCTGCTACCCCCATTGCTTCTCTCTCTTCTTCCCCGGCCGGTCAACGGGGCGGATGGTCCGGAACCAGACAAGCAGTCAGACTAGGCAGACAAACAGACAAGACGAGCAGAAGGAAGGTCGAGGCCAGGCGAGGGATAGATGAGCTGACAGGTAGGTACACAATGGACACTCACACCGGAATATGTGTGGCAACACAATGACAGTATTTGAGCCACAGCCAGCTCCAGGTAAGCAGGTGGAAACACACTGTAGCGCTGTCAAATGTAAACGCTGGGCAGCCACAGACAAATAGGAACCAAGGACGCCAAGGCAGATCTTGTGGGTGTTTACTAGGAGACAGATGAAGCAGGCAGGACAGAGGCAGGTAGAATTTGCAGCGGAGAATCAATCTGGAAGTGAACATTGGAAAGTCTTGCATGGGAATGAAGAACAATCTGGCAAATGAGTGAACTGGAGAGGCTTATATACCAGGCTGATTGGTGACAGAGGCGGGCTGAGTGGAAAACTACTGAGAGCAGAGGAGCTGAATGCAAATTGTTACAAATATGGTCATTTAGTTACAATTATTAATTTAATTATTAATCAGAGTACCAAATTGATAGTTTAGTATATCTTGAGATTGATTCGTAGCAAGGTTTGTCATAGGCAACTGGACTTGATAGAGTTCTTGAGGACGTTTCACCTTTCATCCAAGAAGCTTCTTCAGTTCTGACTGACTGGTTTGGGAGTTCAGGTATTAAACCTCTGTGTGGTCGTTAACACCTAGAGGGACATGTGACGCATGTGCTCATCCCTCCATTGTGTGAGCCTTGAAGGTGTGAATGAGAGTCGTTAAGGTCCCTGCCATCATGTGAGTTGTTGGAGTCACATGATTCCAGGAATGTATCCAACTGCCTGGGGAGTGATCTTAAGACTGCATTGTATGTGGCAGATAAATTATGTCTTAGACCACCTCCTCTGTTGAGTGATGGTCGTTCCAGGCTAACAAAAATGGCCTATTTTACTCCTCTCTCAAACCATCCGTTTCTCCTGACCAAAATATGGACATTACCATTTTCAAAGGACTGTCCTTTAGCTTTCAGGTGTAGATGGACTACAACCTTGCTACAAATACCATGACCTGGATGAGTGGAAATCTTCACAGGCATCTTGAGATTGATATTTTATCAATTAGCTATTGTTTCTCTTTTTTTGAAGAGTGGTGAAGGATTTAATGACAATTAAAACATATAATTGACAATTATTGACAGCTAAAATTAATAAAACCCAACATTTTTTATGGAGGCCCCTTCGTGCAGTACTGTGAAGCACAACATTTTTTGTGCCCCGCAGTAAGGCCCAACACCTGTCTGGAACTGATGTGTGACAATACACTAAACAGTTTTTCTAATGCCCCCAAATTTGAAATACCTCTCTCATCTCCTGAATTTCCAAACATCAAATGACACAAAGTGTCAAACTGTCCTTCTCTGCCTTTCTCTTGTGACATTTCTATTTCTCAAGGCCTCTTCATTGTCACTCTTCACCTGTGTACCAGATGCCCTCAGATATTTCCTGTCATCTGCCCTGCAGTTACTTGTTTCCTAGAATTTCCATCACCTGACCTCCCCAACTTGACAACCCCACCCATTTGCACACATTGTTGCTCTGTGCTTTGTTTTAAAGCCAACTTTGCCTGCACTTCAGCCTGTACCCATTGCTGTGACCTGAACCTGCAATCTGAACCCTTAATGGTGATACACTTATACCTGCCTGCCTGCCAACCTACTTTTGTTCTGTAAGCTCATGCCTCTTCAATATATAAATAATTCCCACCACTTTCCCTATCTGCCCTGTCTTTTTGCATTTAGGTCCCTCCACTGTTCCCTTGCATCAACCCCTATGACAATATCCAGGTGCAGGACTGGAGAGTGATTCTGAAGAAAATAATGCAAGCAGATGTTTTACTGGAAAGTGAAACAGTCTATCTACCTCATCTCCAACTTAAAAAATGCTAAATTTCAGTAGATATCCATCATTGCAGTCATTCACAACTAAAAATTTGGGTTGGAAAAATGGCCATGGGGAGATATTAGGTCTTTCCCCACCATTGACGAGATACCTTGTCATTTAAGACACACCACTTCTGTGCCAAGATATTCTGTCAATTGCTGTTTTCACTGCCAGGTGGTCGGAGATGCTGTGATGGATCATCTGACAAAAATATCTCAAAGATGAAGGGCCCAATCAGAATTGAACAGAAGAAGAAGATCTTCTGTGGCATTTTTTGTCTGAAAAGTGGATTTTTTGACCAACCAATATTCAAGTACTTATAAAAAAAAATTAACGAAGCTAGAATTAAATGGTGTTTTTGTGTCTGAAACTAGAAGATCTGTTCTTTCTTTCGGTATAATGTATGTTAACACATTCATTGAACTGAATATTTTGTGGATGTTGAAAAATCTGTGAATTTTGACAAAAATGCTGGTGCTGGCTGGCAACTTTTTGAAGAAATGCTGGCAGAGAAAGACTTAAAAGTGCACTGATGATTTTTGTCTTAATGCAAGATAAATTTTAAATGAAATGTATTTTAGGCCCTGCCCCTACGTTTACTGTGCTCTGATGGGCAGTGTGCAAGATTAAACAGTACTGCAAATCAATAAAAGGGTCTGACATAGCAAAAAAAAAGAAGAGAAGACTGACTAGGCTCAGAGAGATAAACAGGAGGAAAGTCATGTGGTCATTTTTAGAGATCAAATTGCTCTTGCTCATGTATTTCATGTTCTTGTATTCCTACTTTCCTTCTGCTTTATCCTCGTCTCTTTACCCCCCCTCCTGTAAGTTACAGGGACAGTTTAATCTGAATGGGATGCACAAGAATGGTGATATGGTTCTAGGTGGGCTGTTTCAGGCCCACTTCTTTTCTGTATTTCCTGACCTGTCTTTTACAACACAGCCACAGCAGCCTACCTGCCATAGGTGAGTCCTTCAGGAAAACAGCAAAAAGGAAAAACACAGGGTAAATAACTTACTACAATTAGTAGAGTGTATTTTTAACAGTATGTTTTTGTTTTTATTTGCTTTTTAAACATATTACTTTATGCACAATTTTGGGTCACCTATAATAACAATTATTCCTATTCAATTGGCTTACTTCTTAGCAAAATCTGTTGTACAAAATGTACATGTTTACCCAGTCACTGTGCCATGATGTATTTTTCAATAGTAAACGTTGTATCTTGTGTTAGTTTTGATGTTTTAGGTTTCAGGTGGGCTCAGACCATGGCCTTTGCTATTGATGAGATCAACAGAAACTCCAACCTGCTACCTAATGTGACTCTGGGATACAGTCTTTATGATACATGTGCCAACCTAGGAATTGGATTCAGTACAGCATTGTCCTTAGTCAGTGGTCAAGAGGAGCAGTTTATATTAGATGAGACATGTGTAGGAACCCCTCCAGTCATAGGGATTGTGGGTGATTCTTCTTCTACACGTTCTATTGCCATCTCCAGTGTCTTAGGTTTGTACAGAGTACCTATGGTAAGTTTTCTACAATACCGTCTAAGAATGGTACAGGATTAATTTGTTTTTATTTTATATAATTTTGAATTTAATGTTAGTTGTAAACATAAAGTAAAAAAACTCTAATAAAAAGGTGAAAAAAGGCGTTGAACATTTTCAGGATGTACAGTCTGTGTCTTTCACAGGTGAGTTATTTTGCCACATGTTCCTGCCTGAGTGACCGGCAAAAGTTTCCATCCTTCTTTAGGACGATCCCAAGTGATACTTTCCAGGTGACCATCTAAGAGCAAATTTAGAATTCATAGCACGTACAGTTGAACATTGCTCAGAAAGTACATTCCTATGCTGCATTGGTTCCCAACTTGAATCAGGGGGTCCCCATCAGGGGATCCCCAAAGTTTTTTGTCTGTGGTTAGGTTGTCAAAATTAGATTTGCAAATGTTAAGTAAAATCACAATTTACACAAAAGTCTATATAAAAATTATTTGACCAGATACAGTTTGTGTTCTCTCCCAAAAGCAGGCTACTCAGCAGGCCCCACCTCTGTGCCCCCTCAAGCTCTGTGATAATGAATCATTTTTATTCTTTTGGGAAGGATGATTGTGTATAAGATACTCTTTTTGCTTATGAAAGAAAATATTGTTATGCTTATATTAGAAGCGACATTTGCCAGAAACAAAGGTAAGAATGAAAAGAAACTGTGCCGGCTTGGGAGGCTCAGATTTTCATACACAGAAGTGGTGAGGAAAACATTTTGGGAACAACTGCTTTACTGCAATGAAACGCATTTTCCTTTTGTGTAACAACAGTCACATTATTTATTGCACTGATGATGTTGTTCGGTGTCAGTTAACAAACCTAAAGGCAATAATTAAACCAGGTCCAGCTTTGAACCTGTTCAGCAGGTTTTCCACTGAAAGATTACTTCAGCCCATGCTCTCATCCCTTCACTTTATATTTACTTAGGTACGTGCTATGATTCAGATTCTCAACCACTTTGGCTGGACTTGGGCAGGTCTACTGATCAGTGATGATGACTATGGACTCCACGCTGCCCAATTCTTCAGATCTGACTTTGTTCAGTCTGGTGAAGGTTGTCTGGCCTACTTAGAGGTTTTGCCTTGGAGCAATGACCAAGCTGAACTACAGAGGATTGTGGATGTGATGAAGAAATCCACAGCTCGTGTAGTCATTGCATTTGCAAGTCCGAGTTACATGATCAACCTCATGGAAGAGGTCAGGCTTGGAATAGAACCCAATTGTAACTTACTTTAAGTAGGAACATTTTTGAGTAACAATGTCATCTTGGCCTTTGAAAATATATTTCAGTGAAGAAATCACACCATTTATTTGTTATTTGTTTTAAGAGTGAGATCATTCTGTCAGAAAAATCACAATTATGATAATGCATTACTTTGCTCATAATACTGTGTCAAACAGGATTACACATATGGTAGCATGGCAGTTTGGATTTATATATTTGGTATAATACACAGGTGGTGAGGCAGAATGTGACAGGCCTTCAGTGGATAACTAGTGAAGCTTGGACAGCAGTTACTGTGCTCCAGGCTCCCCACCTTTTGCCATACCTGGCTGGGATACTGGGCATCGCCATCCGTCGAGGAGAAATTCTAGGGCTCAGAGAATTCCTCCTACAAATGCGCCCTGACCACCACAACAACAGGAATGGAAATAGCATGGTGAGAGATTAACCATGGAATTTTATCTGGTAATTGCATGAATAATTTATCGTCATTAATGATGACACACTGTTTTTAATCTATTTCAGGTGAACCAGTTTTGGGAATACATGTTTCAGTGTAAATTTGCACCACTTCCAGCAGGTGTAGACACAGGGGGAGCATTATGCACTGGACAGGAAGATCTAGACAATGTAGAGACTGATTTTTTGGACATTTCAAACCTCAGGCCTGATTATAATGTGTACAAAGCTGTTTATGCTCTGGCGTATGCCCTTCATGACATGCTGCAGTGTGAGCCAGGGAGAGGACCTTTCAGTGGGCACAGCTGTGGCAATTTGAGAAGATTGGAGCCATGGCAGGTGCGATATCAGTTTAGAGTCCACCTGTTGATGCGCGGACATTGTGGATGCTTTAACATTTCTTGCAGAGTAGCATTTAGAGCATAGGATTGCATACAAAGTAGTGATATTGCTAATTGCAAAGTACAGAACAAATACCTGAAAGGATTTTCCCTTCCACTGGGTAATAGCAGTGGACAGCATTATCAAGTCAGTGTTATATTGATGTTTTCAATTTCATTCTTCACCACCTCCCCTGTGTGCACCATAGTTAAATGAAATTATTTTTAATATGTTCTCTTCACTTTACCTCTATCCCTTATTCTGATTTTTTATAGCTTTTGTATTACTTGGAAAAGGTCAACTTCACCACACCCTCTGGTGATGAAGTGTCATTTGATAAGAATGGAGATGTTTTACCAATATATGATATCATGAACCTGCTGCCGCTCCCTGATGGAAGAATTAAACTTCAGAATGTGGGTGAGATGAAGAGGTCGGCCTTCAAAGGAGAAGAACTCACAATTGATGAAGACAAAATCTTCTGGAACTTTGAATCAAAAAAGGTTACCTCTGATTTCGTAGTCGCCCCATGGACAATTACCAGTCCAAAGTAGTGTAGAGTAACAGATATTTAATTTTCTTCCTATAGCCACCCCGGTCAGTGTGCAGTGAGAGCTGTCCTCCAGGTACCCGCATGGCCAGAAAGAAAGGGGAACCTGTGTGCTGTTTTGACTGCATCCCTTGTTCTGAGGGAAAGATCAGCAATGAGACTGGTTGGTATTCTGTTTTAATCATGGCAGCTCATATGTACAATATAAACATGTATCTCAAGACTGTCCCTATTTCCATAGACTCCATGGAGTGCACCAATTGTCCAGAGGACTTCTGGCCCAGCCCCCAGCGTGACCACTGTGTTCCTAAGAAAACAGAGTTCCTCTCCTACCATGAGCCTCTGGGTATCTGCTTGACAGTTGCCTCATTACTGGGCACATGTATCTGTGCTGTTGTCCTGAGCATCTTTATCTATCATCGCAGAACACCTATAGTACGTGCCAACAATTCAGAACTGAGTTTCCAGATATTGCTGTCACTTAAGTTATGTTTCTTGTGTTCACTGCTGTTCATTGGCCGGCCCAGACTATGGACATGCCAGCTGAGACATGCAGCATTTGGGATCAGCTTTGTGCTTTGTGTCTCATGCATCCTGGTGAAAACCATAGTGGTTCTGGCTGTGTTCAAGGCCTCCAAGCCAGGAGGTGGAGCCAGTCTGAAGTGGTTTGGTGTTTTGCAGCAGAGAGGAACAGTTCTGGTTCTTACTTCTATTCAGGCAGCAATCTGCACTGTGTGGCTTGTATCTGCCTCACCAGTTCCTCATAAAAACACTAAATATTACAATGACAAAATAGTCTATGAGTGTGTAGTTGGGTCCACAGTTGGTTTTGCAGTGTTACTGGGTTATATTGGTTTTCTGGCTATCCTCAGTTTTCTGATTGCATTCATATCAAGGAATCTTCCAGATAGCTTCAATGAGGCCAAACTCATCACTTTCAGTATCCTGATCTTCTGTGCTGTGTGGGTGGCCTTTGTCCCTGCTTATATCAGCTCACCAGGCAAATATGCAGATGCAGTGGAGGTCTTTGCCATCCTGGCTTCTAGTTTTGGCCTATTGGGGGCACTGTTTGGCCCCAAATGTTACATAATCTTACTGAGACCAGAGAGGAACACAAAGAAAGCAATTATGGGTCGTGTTGAATCTTAACAAAAAAGTCAGTCACAAGTAGGTAGCAATGCTATGATATTGTGAAATAAGTGTAATGACAATATGCATGTATTGGGATATCATCTATCTTGCCAGTTGGATCATATGTGTGAGAATAAAAAAGAAGTCATTCTATTCTTCCCCTGGATAATTAGTTTTAGTTTTTTGGTTACTTGTACTTTTATGAGTAGCATTTCAAGTCTGTACTTTCACACGTACGCACATACCATGGAATCAACTTAGTTACTTTAAAGTTCACAATTGAGTACTGAGTACAATTTGAATTAATGTCAAAACCTTTCATCTGCATTTTTGTAGCCCATTAGGTGATCTGATTGCAAATGGGTCAATTAAAATCAGGACACATGGATGAAAAACCAATCGTGTAGAAGTGGCAGTTGTGCTGTCCTTATTATATGTGTCGTACATAACTTGACAGTCAGGTAAACACTTGACCAACATAAAGACTCTGAAGACTGCTGTTCTCTTGTCCACAGGTTTATTGACGTTGCAAGGAAAAGTGAAACTAAAACATACAGAAAGCAGAATTACCTCTATGCTCGATTTTAACATGTACAAATCTTCACAATGTAAATGCAATATACATATGAATTAAATCTTCTTATTTTTACTGCTACGGTTTTTATGTATTTATTGTATTTTTAACTCAAAATGTAATATATACCATCATTTTTTAACTGTTATCAATTGATTGTTCTTATATTTATTTCTAATGGTCCTTTAATGAACTTCCAAGAGCTTAGGAGCAATGAAGTCGCTAGCAACAGTAACTAAGTAAACATCTACAAATAAACTTCACAGAACTTAACATTGTACCAAAAAATAATGATCTACAAACGTAGATAATACTTATACAAATATATACACACCCACGATGCTACTTTAGGCATAAGATGTATGCAGATGGAACTGGATTACTTCAGGTGCAGCACATCAACATCACTGAGAGCCATGCTCCCTTTCTTCCTGATTACTGGTCACATGGCACAACATCCTGTTACTGACTTCCTGACTCTTAAAGTGACCACAGCCCAATTCTGAAACACCTAACAATACTGCAGAAAACAGGAATAAGACTTTGAAACTTTGACATATGAACTTATTTGTAACAAAACAGCAGTAATTGCACCCCATTTTTGAAATTGTTTAGTTTGGCAGAAACATTGTTGAATAGGGAAACTAAAACTTAAAAAAAAAGACAAAATAATAACGTATTAAACATAAACAGTCAAAAAGTAAGATAACGCTTCAATTTCCAGGTCCCATAGTTCCATAGTTAATAAGTGGTAATTACCAAGTAATATATTTAACATTTCTTAGAAAAGTAACTGCAAATTACCCCCAGTTTTCTCAGTTAATTAATTATCAAGCACTCTTTTCATGTAGTGGGTAATAATTACCAAGTGACATACTTAAAGTTACTCACAAATTAACCGAACATTTCATGGTATGTGTGATAATTCACAAGTGTCCTTTTTATGCAAGGTGGTCATTACTATTTCACATGTTTGAACTGTCTTTGATATTAACTACAGACTTAGTATGTTACTTGGTAATTAACACCCACTACATGAAAATGGTACTTGGTAATTATCACATAATGAACCATGATATTTGGGTTTAATTTGGGGGTAATTTCAAAGAAATTTCAAATATCTTACTTGGTAATTACCACCTATTTACCATGAAAATATGGGACCAAAGTAATTAAAACTCTGAGTAGTTTTTGAGATGAGTACTTTGTACTTTCACTTAAGTACTTTCCTAAACCAGTACTTTTACTTGTAATTGAGTAATATTTTAGTAATGCAACAGTAACTGTACTTGAGTACAGATTTACAGTACTCTGTACATGACTGATCACTGCCTTGGTGACTTCACATGATTCCAGTTAAACCTTCCACCTGGTTAAAGTACAAGTTACTTTCTCTAAATGAATTATTCAGACTTGTTCGGTTCATTTGACATCATTATGCATTTATATATAACTTGTTTTGGGACCACTTAGACTTCCACAGATAACTTTGTTTATTTTGTGTTAAGTTGAGCTTTTATCATGGGCTTTTGCCCAGGCCATCTGACCATTACCACATGATCCTTTTGTTCTCTGTGAACAACAGGAGCCATTGAACTCAGTCTCCCACAATCCTCCTGCTGTTCACACCTCTGAACCCAGCAATCAGCTCGCATTGGTTGAATGAGAGTGACCCACAATCTTCAGCCAGGTCAAAACCTGCTACCCTCATTGCTTCTCTCTCTTCTTCTCCAGCCTGCCAACAGAATCAGGCACAGACCTTGCTAACTCAGCACCTTTACACTACTGTGCCTTTTTCAGACAATCTGTACTGGGCTGAATTGCATTTCCATCGTCACTTTCAGCGCTCCCTGCAGCACCGAGTCACACCTTACATGGACCTACTCTGGAGTAGGGCCCAAGTGAGCTCAACCTGCCTCCAAGTGGGCTGCCCATGACAAGCCTCCTTTCTCCCCCACAAAAAAAGTGAGTGTTGTGATAATGGGGTCATGGAGAGCATAGAGGAAGATGTTTCGCAAAGTCCTTTGATGTTCAGCTCTCAGTACTTTTGTAGGTTCTAACAGAACCTTTTGGAAATTGAAATGTAGTTTGGCTGCAGCCTGCACCTGTTCCTTCACCCTGAACCTGCACGAAACCTATCAAAACTTATACCTTCCTGTCTGGGAACCTTTCTGTCTGTCTGTCAGGGAGAACTAGTTTTTCAATGCTGCTTTTGTAGCCTGTATAATGTTTAAGCACCTCCCACGTGTCTTTTGTGCTGCTGATGTTCAGGTCTCGCTCTAGTCTCTGCTGATACTTCTGGTTTGTCTCTTTAATGCCAGCTTTCAGCTTTGCTCTGGTGGCACTGTAAGCCTCCTTGTCATCTGACTGAAAGGCAGCTTTTTTGGCTCTTGATAGAGCTGTCACGTCTCCTTTCATCCAGGATTTCTGGTTGGGGAATGATTTTGCTGTCTTTGTTCTCACCATGTCATCAACACATTTGCTGATATACAATGTCACTGATGATATTCCTCAAGATTGATGTGGTTTACATGCTTGGCAGCATCCCGGAACATCTGCCAGTTTGTGCTTTAAAAACAGTCCTGAATTGCTGCTTCATTTGTCAAAACTGTGACTGATGTAAGTGATGGCTTGACTCTTTTTAATAGATGGGTGTGGGCAGGCAGGAGAAGCTGGAAAATGCAGTCTGATTGATCAAAATAAGCACAAAGGAGGACTCTGTAGCTGGCAAGAATGTCATGATCCAGTGTATTGTGTCCCCTGGTGGGAATATTAACATGCTGACGGACTCTAGGTAGAACAGAGGAATGTAAGCAGCAACAAACACACAGGTGAGTTCTCTGGCCAGATAATGCAGCCAACAGCTCAGCAATGAAACTCTACATCTGGTGAGCAATATCCATCCAGTCTAGCAGCATTTATGCACCAAGCATCCTTGACACATACACAGAGAACCCCAAACACTCTCCACCCATTCAATGCAAAAGCTTGATTGGGGATGTTGTTGTGGAGCCAGGTCTCTTTGAGGGTGATAGGACAGCAGTCTCTGATATTAGCCAGGCACAGACTGAGTAAAGGAACAGCTTTAGGTCTGAGCCGTGTAAGCTTAGCTCTCAGCATGGCTCATTTCCCCTTCTTCCTTGGTCAAGCACACTGCTTGCAATGACTTTGGCTGATCTGATTGTCAAGACTGGAGATCCCAAGAGCAGAGAATGTCTACATGTAAACATCCAATTCTTGCCCTTCCTTTTATGTTTATGAGTGTATTATGGGGGAGAATGGAATACAGGTGAGAAAATTGCTAGAATTTTGTCTTAATTTGCAGTTTGATGGAGCTACCAGTTGCTGCAGCTACACGTGCTGTCATTGACATATACCACTACATCACAGCAGTAGGGGAAGACTGACCAGACAAACAGCATCAAGTTCCCTCACGTCATTATTATTTCTGTTAGGCATTAACCTGGAGGGGATCATGGGATCGCTTGTTTGTGTGTGTGTGTGTGTGTGTGTGTGTGTGTGTGTGTGTGTGACCAACGGACCTGTTACTTGTCTGCAGCTAATCTCACACAATACTGAAACTGTCAGCCTTATATTTTGTGCACATTCTTAACTTAGGTCAGTCTCCTCTTTGATCCACAATTTTTGAAAAGCTTTGAAAACCTCTTTATGCCACCACACTGGCAACAGCCGTGGCCAGAGGCATTATGTTTTTGGGTCATCCCATTCTTGTGAACATGATATCTCAAGAACACCTTTAAGGAATTTGGCACAAATAACCACTTGGACTCAAAGATGAACTGGTTGAATTGTGGTGGCCAAAAGTCAAAGCTTGAGGTCATTGTCACCTCATGTACATCCCATTCTTTTGAACACAATATCTCACAAACTCCTTGAGGGAATGTCTTCAAACTTATCACAAATGACAAACTGGTAGTGATGCGTGGGTCAGAGTTTTTAAGACCCACACCCATTCGACTCATCGTAAAAGCAAACCTGCCCCCCCTGGCCCAATGAATTATGCATTAATTAACAACCCAAACCCAGTCCAACCCACAAGCCACCAACTTTGTGCTTTATAGTAGCACAACTTTCAAGGTCAAACTGGTCTTGGCAC